>VSMD01124658.1:3542-86482 GCA_008750895.1 Mirza zaza
GGGAGTGTGGGAGCATGAGTGGGGGTGAGATTGTGAGAGTGAGTGTGGGTGTGAGTGTGGGAGTGTGGGAGCATGAGTGTGGGGTGAGATTGTGAGTGAGAGTGAGTGTGGGAGTGAGTGTGGGAGTGTGGGAGCATGAGTGTGGGGTGAGATTGTGAGAGAGTGTGGGAGTGAGTGTGAGTGGGAGTGTGGGAGTGTGGGAGCATGAGTGGGGGTGAGATTGTGAGTGAGAGTGAGTGTGGGAGTGTGAGTGTGGGGGTGGGGGTGAGCATGAGTGAGGGGGGCAGGGAGGGCTCCGGGGAGGGCCATGTGCGGAGCTCCACGGAGGGGCTGCGGGGTGCGCGTGGCCTGCGCAGTGGTCCTGGCGTCTGGCGGGCGTGGCGGCGCTGTCCTCCAGGTGCAGCTCAGAGCGTCCGTGGCGAGCAGGGCGCGGTGAGGCCGGCAGAGGCCAGGCAAGGAGGGCGAGGCCTGCGCATGCCCGGGGGAGGGAGGACTGCGGTGGGGATGGCAGGAGGGCCCCAGGGGACACGGAGGCGTCCCGGGCGCCTCGGTGACAAGGCACAGGTGGGAAGTGTGCATGCAGGAGGATGCTCTGCGATCCGCCAGGGTTCCTTGGGTCGCCTCGTGGAGCGCGGCACTGGTGGCCGGCTTCCTGCGTGTGCTCCAGCAGGAGAGAGCCGCGAGTCCCGACTCGCTCTCCAGCTCGTCCACGCCTGGTCTGCGCGGTCTCGTCCTGCAGCCGGCCTAGCGAGCTCGGCCGGAGAGCCGGTGGGGCTGCGGGGGCACAGGACGGAGCCCGCTCAGCTCACCGTGGGGATCGTGTCTCTGAGGGCAGCCGCAGCCAGGACTCTGGAAGACGGGGCGCGCGTGTTGTCCTTAACCTGGGAGTCCTGTTGTCGGCCCTCGCACTGCCCCTAGGCGGGCTCTGGCCGTGGAGGACCTGGAGGTCGCAGGCTGCAGTGGGACAGCCTGCCAGTCTCTTAAAATGCTGAGCCTGGAGTTGCCTTGACCTGGCAGCCCCCCACCCAGGTGTGCGCCCACGAGAAGTACGCGTCCACACAGAAACTGGCACCCAGATGGTCACAACGGCCACAGACTGACAAGCAGATAAACACGGCGTGGCATAGCCAGGCAGCCCTGGAGCCGGTTAGCTCCCGCAGCAGGGTGGCAGCTCCTGTTTCCCCGCCCTGCTCGCACTGTCACCTGCTGCGGCTGTGGTTTGCACCCCCGAGATGCCTGATGACACCGAGCCTGTGTTCCTGAGCGTGCTGGCCACTCTGCCCAAACCCTTTGCCAGCTCTGAGCTTGTCTCTGTGACGCTCTCTGCTGCCGCTGCTCTGGGGGGTGCGGGGTGCGCCCTCCTGGGTGTGCGCCCTCCTGAGCGCGCGCCCTCCTGAGCGCGCGCCCTTCTGAGCTTGCGCAGTGGGGCTGCACCGTCTGGGCCGGGCGGCGGCTGGGTTCAGGTGTTGTGGCGCTCTCCTTCCAAGGTCTGTACAGCTCTTGTTCCTCCACCGGGTTTTGTCCGGAGGCATGAGCAGGCTTGGGGGGCTGTTGTGCCTCAGGTGTGGGGCGCGCTGGGGCCCAGCTGTGAGTGATCTGCCGGGGCTCCTTTGCTCGGAGCCCACAGAGAGCCCGGCTTGGATGGGGGTTGAGAGCAGGGCCGACTGGCCTTTCGCCCCATTGGTGGAGGAGAACATCGTTTATTATTTTTCTTAATTGTGTTAGAAAAAACTAAGAACATTAAGTTTACTGTCCTAACCATTTTTAAGTGTGCCATTTAGTAGTGCTAAGTAAATTCATGTTGTTGTTCAGTGAATCTCTAGAACTTTGACATCTTGGAAAATTGAAACTACCCGTGAGACACTGACCCCGTGCCCCGTGGTGGCCTCGTTCAACGTGGGCGCTTCTTAGTGTACACTCGCGTGCATACCCGGCTGAGCAGCGTTTGTTCTCGGCGCCTGTCTCGGGCGCGGTCATCTCTCCATTCCTGGGATTGACTGGGCTGCGCCACCCTGTGCTGCAGCTGGCACAGAGCTGAGGGTGAGCCGGGCGGCCTGGCCCGGAGCCATCGGGAGGCTGTGACCCAGTCGGTCTCTCCTCGAGCTGAAGATTTCCAAGACCTGCACTTGGCTCCTAGGGTCCTGCCCAGGGGCTTCCTGGGGCTTGTGCATGTGTGTGGGTGTGAGCATGTGTTGGGGGCATGTGCGGGAATGCGTGTGGGGGGAAGTGCGTGACGTGCATGTGTGCATATGAGCATATGTGTATGTGTGTGAACTCGTGTGGGCATGCATATGTGCATGTGAGCGCATGTGTGAGCATCCGTGTGGGGGCATTGAGTGCGAGCATGTGTGTGGACACTTGTGGGTATGCGTGCATGTGAGCATATGCATGAGCATGCATGTGTGGGGGCATGTGTGAGAGCATGTGTGTGTGCATGTGTATGTGTGAGCTCGTGTGTGCATGCATGTGTGCATGTGTGGGGCATTGAGTGAGCATATGTGTGTGGGCATGTGTGTGTGTGTGTGTGCATGTGAGCATATGTGTCAGCATGCGGGTATGCGTGTAGCCTGGGAGTTTCTGTTGATGACTCTGCCAAATGCTTCTTGAAGATTGTGGCCGTTGAGACTGACCCTACAAAAGCCCCTCCCTGCCATTCTCCTTTTTGCCCCAAACAGAAACGCCCCTATTGTGTGGCTGTGAACATTTTATGTGCCATGAAGCACCCTAGGTCCGGTTTCCTGTGAAGTGGCTTTGGCCCAGGCAGGTGTGTGTGTGAAAACGTGGCGGCGGCTTGCTTGTGGGAGCTGGTTACGTTCCGTGCTGTCTCTTTCTGGGAGCATCCGGAGGCTCGGAAGACAAGTGCTGCCCCTCCTCATGCCCACCACGGGGTAGGGCGGGCGGGCTGGAGGTCAGGGGCGTGCAGGGTGCGTGTGTGCCTGCGTTTACCAGGCGAGGTTTGCCCCGAGCTTCATGTCCCAGGACAGTCTGTGGAACATGGTCCCCGCTGCGGGTTCGGGTTCACGCATGAGGATTGGGGGCCCCGACATAGAGCGGGGGCCCCGTGCAGCCCCCTCTGTGAGGCCGGCCCCTGGGTTTCTTCTCAGAGGCTTCTGCTCGTAGCTGTTTGGGGCTGTGTCCATGGTTTGACTGTTTTTTCTCTTTTCTTCTTAATTACAGCCCGAAAACCTACAGAAGAATTGGCTTCGGGAATTTTACCAGGTAAGAACTGCTCCGAGCCTGCTCTCTTAGATTGTTAATCGCTCCCGTGATAGGTATTTCCTTTCATGTGGGGAATTCTGCCTAGGGTCGCATGCATCTGTGGGATGCAGGCGTGTGCTGTTGCCAGGCATGTCCCGGCTCCGAGTTTCTGCTTTGCACTCAGGCCGCCACTCACATGGCCAGCGGGGGCCAGGTCCTCCTCGGAGGTCCCTGCATACCCTGTCCCCTCCTGGCCCGGGTCTCCTGCTCCAGTCCACGTGTTGTCCTGGGCAGAGGCCATCAGTGGCTGGTGGCGAGGTTGGAAGTGACTTTCAGGAGGGTCCTGTAGGGTGGAGTGAGGGCCGCCTGGGGCCCAGCCAGGAGCCACTCCAGGGCCCGGTGGGGCTGGGTGGAAGATGGTGCTGGGCCTGGGGAGGAAGGGACTGGTTGGGAAGCTTTCAGGCTGGAGCTGTCGTGTTGAGGGCAGGCCCCTCGGTCTAGCGCTGAGCAGGTGTTCGTCCAGTGCGGTGCTGTGGCGTGTTCTGCTCAGACGCTGGGATGTCCGTGTCTTCCCGTGGTAAGCAGGGAGCCCCCGGTCCTGTGGCTGGGCCAGGTGTGGCCCAGGTGGGGTGTGAGAGACACTGATGGGGCACGCTGGGGGAGACCTGGCGGGTGAGGAGCGCAGTGTAGCGGCATCCAGCGTGGCTAGGGTCCGGCAAGGAGGCCGGTGTGGGACGGGGTACCTCGTGGATGGACGTAGATGCCTGTGTGTTTGCCCTTGGTCAGGGCTGAGCTGGGGCCTGAGGGCTGCTTGTGTTTTCCAGTTTCCTTGGCTGGTGGACGGAGGGGCGCTGGGCGAGGCAGAGTTGGGGCCCAGGGCCCCGAGGGGCTGGGTGGCTGCCGCGCTCCGGGGCTTCCCGGCAGCTGCATGTCTCACCTGGTGGGTCTGCTGGGTGGAGGGGCAGGCAGACGCGGGTGGCGGGTGAGGTGCGGGGCCAGGGCAGGGCTGGGGGGCCGGGGGCCTCTGCCCTCTTCTGGGGTCTGTGCCCTGCCTGCCTGCGTCCAGGCCACTCCAGAGGGAGGCGCGTGAGTATGAGCCTGGGGTGTGTGTGCTGCACACCAGGTAAGAGACGTGCGCTTATTCTAAAGGGACTGGATGGCCCTCTTGGTAGTCCTTGGTCAGATGTGCAGATGAGAGACACTCCCTTTTAAGGCATGAAATATTTATAAATCAAAGGGGTAGATATAATGAATTCATTAAAGGACTGATTGCATTGTACTGACCACCTCCTGCTCAGCACTCAGCTGGAGAAGAAGCCCCAAGGAATCGAAGCTGCCCCTGCACACCCTGGCCACCCCCCCCAGGGTGCTCACTGCACATGGCGGCCCTGCAGCCACCCGAATCTTGGGGGCGCGTTGGCGGTGTGCCCTGTGGGCAGGGTCTCCTGTGTGTGCCCGCCAGGAAGCCCGTGTCCAGGCAGAACACTCCTTCCTGCCCGCAGTTCGGCTCCCGCTCCAGGGCTGGTTTTCACTCATGGTGTGTGTGGCAGACCAGGAGCACGACGTGACCACGTGCAGAGCTGAAATGAGAGTCTGCCCTTGTATTTTCATCTTTTCCATTTGGCTTTTCTGAAAACTGCCACCTTTTCCTGCTTCATTTCATCCCTGTCATATTCTGACGTGATCCTGGTGAGACTGGGTGCCGACCTGGAGGAGCACTGTCTCAGGAGGCACTGCAGTGTCCGGGCCTGCCCCACAATTCCTGGGGGTACGCCGCAGCCCCAACAGACACCCGGGTCTCAGCAGCAGCTCCTGCGGATGGGCGGCTCTGCACCCCAGGTGGAGCCCGAGCTCTTGCCATGGGTCCCGGGGTCTCCTCTCCGCTCCCTAGAGGGCAGGCTGGCCCCGCAGTGTGTGCAGGGGTGGTGCGGGAGTCCCGTGTCCTCTGTCCCCTGCTCCTGCGGCTCTGTGTGTGATGGAACAGGAGGTGGGGGAAGATATGGGGGTGGCCTTGGGCCTCCCTTTCTTGAGGCCCAAGACCTGAGGGACAGGGTGGCAACGTGGTGGGTCCATGTCTGGTGGCCTGTGTCCTGGGTGGCCTGCGCCATTTGCTGGTTCTGGGCCCGTGTGGCCTGAGCACAGACAGGCGAAAGTGGACCCAGAGGCCCACCAGGTGCGCCTGTGCCCCCGGCCAGCTTGTGGAGGCTGCAGGAGGGCTGTGGAGACCAGGTGCTTCTCGGGGCTGCAGGCTGTGTGGGCATCATGGGGGTGGCCACATGTTCTGACTGCCAGGCTGAGCTGTGCATGTCCCACCTGGCGCAGAGGCCCCGTGGGTCCCTCCTGCTCTGTCCTCACCACAGGGGTGTCTGCCTGGGGGTCTGTAGGTGGGGTCCCTCGCTCACTGACTTGCCTTGATGGAACTCCCGTTACTGAGGTTGTGCTTTGTTCTGGGATGGGAACAAGAGGCAGATCCCTGCAGGAGAAGTTGGGGTCCAATCAGGAGAGGATCTGGAGGGAGGGTCCTCGGGGGTAGGCATGGGGAGCAGCTGATAGGAGGGTCTCAGACAGTGAGCGGGCAGAGGGGAGGCCCCGTCAGAGGAGGCTCGGGTGGTGGGCAGGGCTGGACCTTTGTCCCTTGGGTGATTTGAGCTCTTTCCCTCCCATTTTCTGCTCTGCCCAGGTAGAATCTGGATTTCGAGGGCTTTAGGGATGACCTGCAGCCCCCCAGGCCCGCCAGATGCGTGCCAGGATCACTGCAGCAGAGGCTGTTCTCTGGGCCGGGCATGGTCCCCCTCCAGGGTTGGGCTGTCCCGGGACAGCTGCTTGGGCCCAGCTGTCTCTGCCTGCCCGATGATGGCAGTGGCCCTGGGCGTGGAGGCTCTGGGCTGTGCTAGGAGCCCAGATCCCGCTCCCTGGGCCTCCTGGGCTTTGCTACGAGTATTTTGGCGTGAACAGCTGCAGGGTGAAGCTACAGCGGAGGCCCTGGAGGGTGAGGCAGGTGGGGTGGCATTTGGGGTGTCTCACGGGCATCCATGAGGTCCTGGTCGGCGTCCCGTGGGGCGTGGGGGATTCCCACGCACTCCCTCGCTGGGTCCTGTTCCTGGGGTGGGGGCTGTCTTCAGGCAGAGGCCCTGGGGGTGGCAGTTGCTGGGAGGGGGAGGAGACCCCAGGTGGGGGCTCGCTCCGCAGGTGCAGGGCCAGCTCAGCGTATATGCGCTTCCAACCTGTTTTTTCTGTTTTTCCTTTTTCCCCTCTTACTTGTGACATTGATGGCGAGAGACAGAGTCTCACTTTATTGCCCAGGCTAGAGTGAGTGCCGTGGCGTCAGCCTAGCTCACAGCAACTTCAAACTCCTGGGCTCAAGTGATCCTCCTGCCTCAGCCTCCTGAGTAGATGGGACTACAGGCATGTGCCACCATGCCCGGCTAATTTTTTTTTCTATATATATTAGTTGGCCAATTAATTTCTTTCTATTTATAGTAGAGATGGGGTCTCCCTCTTGCTCAGGCTGGTCTCGAACACCTGAGCTCAAACGATCCGCCCACCTCGGCCTCCCAGAGAGCTAGGATTACAGGCGTGAGCCACCGCACCCGGCCTGGAAACGCCTTCTGAGCGAGGCGGGTCTCCTCCTGCGCAGTGCAGCCCGGAGAACCCCAGCCCCCTGCAGTCCTGCCTTCCCGAGCCCTGCCCCTGCCCTCCGCACAGACTCCTTGCTGGGTCTGTGGAACCGGCTGGAAGGACAGGCACGGACAGAGAAAAATAGTGAATGATGATTTGCTGTGCGCAGTTTTTTCTGGTTTAAAACCAATTTTTCTTGGTTTTCCTGGCAGAAGCCTCTTCAGAAGGAAGAAATTTCAGTGACGCTTAGAGATGACTGTTCGGAAAAGTGAGATCTCAGCACATATCCCCCCTTTTGAGCCTGACGTGGTCGCTCGGGGGCTGGCCGAGTGGCCAGGCCCTGGTGGGCCTCTGGCAATGAGGGGCCCCGCTCGGGCAAGGGCCGACACGTGCAGCCGAGGTGCCCGGCAGCCCAGGCCTGGGGGTCAGAGGAACTGCACAGACGCTGAGTCTCTAACCTGCTTGTTTTTTTTATCCTAGAGTTTCCATTATGCAATTATTTTATTTTTAAAGTAGCCTTGAACAAGTTCCTTTTATAAACAGAGGAGCCGAACGTGACCTTTGTGGTTTTTGAAACCCTTCCTGTAAAACGTGGTCACTGTAGAAAGTGCGGGAGGCGGGAGAGAATAGCGTTTGTGTTTCCACGGTCAGTTCTGAGGTGGCTCTGAGGCCTTTGGGCTCTGGGACTTTCACGTGTTTGGTCCTGAACTTGGGCCTGGCCCCAGAGCGCCTGGGCCACCCCTGGCTGGCCTCCCGTCCGCGCTGTGTCTGCCGTCACGAGCGTCAGACTCGGGGACTCGTGGCTGGGGGTGGGTCTTCCCCGTGTCGGGGGGTGCTCAGGCCCCCCCAAGGTAGGAGCCAGTCCTGGCTCTGTGGTCCGAACGCGTCTGTCCCCCCAGGTTCCCGTGGTGACGTCCTCCCCGCCAAGGTGATGATGGAGGAGGTGGGGCTCTGGGAGGCGGTTGGCTCGTGAGGGTGGTCAGTGCCCTTAGAAGGGGGCCCCTTTCGCCACGTAGGGCGGAGGCGCCGTCTGTGAGGAACAGGCCCTCACCAGACACGGAATCGCCAGGGCCTTGGTCGCAGCCTCCAGAGCCATGACAGTGCACGTGTGTGGTTCAAGCCCCCGTCTGTGGTCGCAGCAGCCGAGCTAAGACCTCGTCTTCCTGCAACATGCCTGGCGCCAGGTCAGCACGCGGCGGGGTGGAGGCCGAGGAGGAGGCATGCTGGGTGCGAGGTGGGCTCCGCGCAGATGGCGGGCGGGTGCATGGGTGGACGGGCCTGAATGCGGCCCGCAGCAGCCCCGGCCTGGCTGTGGGGTGCTGGAGGCACCACCCTGTCCCCGCCGTGCCCGGACCCACATCTCGAGAGCTCCCTTCCTCCTTCCTGCATCTGACATGGATTACACTTGCTCTGAATTCTCTGTGTTGGGTTCCGGCTTATTAGGGTCGTTGCAGGGGGAGACAGGCGCCCTGTGTGGGTCCCTTGTCTGTGAGGAGCCGCAGGCCACGTTCAGGGCTTCCTGGTTTCAGAAGCCTCACGTGTCCTTGCCGCCTGCCCTCTCCGTGTTGGGCCTAGGAGGAGCCTTGGACGTGGCTGCCTGTCGTGGTCTTTTCTGACGTGGAACCCACAGGCAAACTTTGCTGTGCGGAAGGATTTCTGTGAGGCTTTTACACGTGGCTTTTCTGGGTCACTGAGTTTCCTCTTAAACCCCTGGGACTCTGGGAGGGAGGCTCATGGCAGCCAATGTCTGAGATCGGGGGAGGCGGCCGTGGGGGAGGTGCGGCTGCTGGATGCTGGAGCCTGGCGTCCCTTTTGCTCTTCTGAGCAAGGGGATGGCGCCCGCATCGTGTAACGGACTCACACCTTCGCAGCTGTGCCCGTGCCCCTGGGGAAGCAGCTGGGTGGCCCCTTTTCTCCAGGGCTCCGTCCTTGGGGGAGGGGCAGGCCCAGCAGGGGGGTGGGCAGGCTGAGACTGGGGGGGAGGCCCCCCACTTGAGGCCAGGAAGGCCAGGAGTCTGGGAGAATGTTGGGGACAGCGTAGACACTGAGTCAGGGCAAAGAGCTGTTGGACCGAGGGCCAAAGTGGCTCTCTGTTGCCTTGAGCAGGGCTTCCCAGTCTTCCTCCTGTGAACTGCACCTTCTGGCTGGGCTCTGGCCTCAGTTGTGGGGACGTGGCCTGCTTAGTGTGGCTGGCCTGAGGCCTGGGCCTGGGGCCTCCTGGTGGTGACGGGCCCCACCCTCCATGGCTGCAGCGATGGGTCCTGTGGCAGTGGCATGGCAGAGCCTGCGTGCTTTCTTCATGAACGCGTGAGTGGGCATGAGGACACCACTGCCCGTGGACAGTCTCTCTCCCATCTCTGCATCCCTGGAGGGGATGGTTTCATGGCCTTAGGTCAGACCAGGAGGCAGATGGGCCTCAAGGGAGCCACGGCCAGCTGGGCCGTGTCTGCTGCGGCAGGCAGCAGCGCTCTGTTGGGTGTGGACCAACGTCCGGGGCAGGCAACAGTGATGGGGGCGTTGTCATGAGCACTGGGAAAATACACACCAGTAACCCCTGCGAAAATAAATGCAAAAATTCTTTAAAATTTAGCAAATCAAATATACAAGGCAATATAGACGCACACAAGCGTATGCATTAAACAACAGTATATATAAAGGTTACTGTATAATGACCAACGACTGCAAGGCTGGTCTATCAATGACATTCAAACATCAGTTGATAGAATTCACCCTGCCAGCCAGTTGAGGAAGAAAAGCCACATGATTATCTCAGTAGGTGCAGAAAAAGCACTTGGCAAAAATCTGTAACCATTTCTAGTGAAAACTCTTAGCAAACTAGGAATAGAAAAAGAACATCCCCAGCCTGTAACTAGCATGTCAAAGCCCCACAGCTCACTTGGTGCCTAGTGGTGTGGGATGTGGGACCCTCTTCGCCTGAAGGCAGCGTGGGGGCGGGGGACAAGGCTGCCTGGTCTCTTGTGTCCCCTTCGGCAGGGCACTGAGGGCACTAAGGTCCTGGCAGCGCAGCGGGCAGAAGAGAAGGAAAAATCATGTGGATTTGACAAGATCGGGCGCATTCAGGGTGGAATGGCCATAATCACGTGCATTTGAAAGGAAGAAATTAAACTCTTCTATTGGCAGAGATATGACTAGCCATTTAGAAAATCCTAAGGAATCCACAAAAACTTCACTATTTCTATTAAGAGCATTTATTTAGTTTTCAATATGCAAGGTCTGAAAACATCTTTTTTATATAAGCTGTGAATAATCATAAACTTAAGAATAACATTCATACAACAGCACTTAAATGAAATACTTGGATATAAATCTAATAAAATATGTCAATATCTGTATACCGAAAGCTGTGGAAACACTGATGAATGAAATCAGAGGCGGTATTGTTAGCAACTCGAGAGATATATCATGGTCATGGATTGGAAGACACAATTATGATAACATGCTAATTCTGCATTAATGGATACTCTGATTTAATGCAGTTCCAATGAAAATCTCAGCACAGATTTTTGCTAGAAGTCTACAAGATGGTTCTAAAATTTATATGGAAAAGCATACAAACTAGAATAGCCAGACAGATTAAAAAAAACAATCAGGTTGGGGAGTCGCGTTTGGGTTTCAAGACTTGTGGTAGAGCTGCAGCCGCCGTGGCAGTGTCCTCGTGGGGAAGACAGACACACGAGTGCAGCAGAGGCGAGACGGAGAAGCAGGCCACAGATGGCTGTGATTGACAAAGGTGTGCCGGCAGTTCTTAGAGAAGGCGCAGTGTTTCCAGCAAACGCTGTGGGAACGGCTGGGCACATATGTGCAAAAAAGTCGATAACTTCCATACTTTGTACCATATACAAAAATTAACTCAAAATGAATCATAGACCTAAATGTAAAACTTAAAACTGTAAAAGTTCTGGAAGGAAACTTAGGAGAAAATCTTTATAACCTTAGATTGAGCAAAGATTTCTTAGATACAACAGCAGAAGCACGATTCATAAAAGAAACCATTGACAAATTAGGATTCATCGTAATTAGGAACTTCTGCTCTTTGTAAGACACTGTTAAAAGCATGAAAAGACATCCCAGATGAGAGGAAAATATTTGCAAATCACATGTCTGATGAAAGACTTATATCTAGAATATACAAAAAACTCTTAAAAGTCAATACTAATAAAGCAAAGAATTCAATTTTGAAGTAGGCAAAAGATTTTCCAAAAATAGTAATGAAAAAAGTCGGGGCACGGTGGTTTACGGCTGTAATCCTAGCACTCTGGGAGGCCGAGGCGGGAGGATCGCTTGAGCCCAGAAGCTGGAGGTTGCAGTGAGCTGTGGTGATGCCACTGCTCTCCAGGCTGGGAGACAGAGTGAGACCGTTATTGTTCATTCATTCATACATACACACACGCTTACATACATGTGATTTTAATAGAAACTTCATCAGAGAAGACACACAAATGGCAAATGACGTATGAAAGGTGCTCCTCGTCATTTGTGTTTCAGGAAGTGTGTACTGAAATAACAGTAATCAGTGTGTAATTAGTAGATAGCCATTAGATTGGCTGAAGTTAATCAACAAAATTCAAAACCCCCAACAATACCCAGTGCTGATGAAGATACAGTGCCGTGGAAGTCTCACTCACACCCTGCTGGTGGCCACGCAGAGCGGCCTGGGCACTTGGGAAAAGTTTGTCATTTTCTTACAAAGCTCACCACCACACGGCTGCCACATGATCCCAGAATCCCACTTTTGTCTGTTTACACAACTCACATGACGTGTGTTTACACAGAAACATGAAGCAAATGCAACCCTGCCTTGCGGGAAGCTCCAGGCCGTGTGGTCCCATTTGCGTGGCCTGGGGTCTTTGGAGTTAAGTGCCGCAGGACATGGAGTTCCTGCAGAGACCGGCCGAGTCGCTGTTGGATGTTCCACGTGGTGCTAGTTGAGCCCGCTGCATGTACGTGGGGAGATGGGCATGGCCGTCCGGTCCCCCCACCCCGCCCTGCCAGTCTTCTAAGGCTCTTTCCCCTTCCCACGTTTGTGGCACCCAGGGCTCACGCTGTGGGCCCTTCTTGCCCAGTCTCGGGCCTTAAATCCCCTCTCCAGGTGCCCAGACTCCGGTTCCAGCTGCCAGCTAGGCCTGGGTGTCCAGACTGAGCATCTTGTCCTCTGCCCAGACCTGTGCCGGCTGCCCACGAGGGCCCATGGCGCTGGTGTCTCTGTCTCTCCTCATGTCCCACCTGCCAACACCTTCTGCGGTCTCTGGAATCTGGCTTTTGTCATATCACTGCTGCCACCATGTCCACGCCACTATCTGCCCTTCCTGGCTGCCACGTTTCCTAACAGACTTCTCAGCAGAGCGCCCGGGTAGGAGCCAGGGCCTTCCCACGTTCTGGGAGGTCCCGTGTGAGCCCACTGTGCCCCCTTTCCCTTTCTCTGTACCCCACCCAGCCGCAGGCCTGGGCAGTGCTGTTCTCTGGCCAGAGCCCTCTTCTCCCTACGGCTGTCACTTGTGCCCTCCTGTGGTCTGGCCTCTGGTGTTACAGCCACCGCATTTAAACCACAGCCCCGTCCTCTTGTCCTGCCCGTGTCTTTCAGACGTGCCACGTAACTTCCTAACCCCATTCCCAGCCCCAGCTCCGTGCCTGGCCCAGAGGAGGGTGGCAGTGAACACACTTGCCTGGGCTCGATCTCCCCAGAGCACCCTGAGAGGAGGGTTCCAGCGAGAGTCACTCCCGGGTGGTTCAGGGAGAGCCCCTTGGGCCATGCATGGGCAGGTGAGACTGGAACGGGAGCCTTCTGGAAAGTCTTCAGGCACCAGGACCTCAGTCTGGCTGGCACTGAGGGGAGGCTCAGGGACGTGGGGCCCCTGTGGGGGTGGGTTTGCAGGGAGCAGGCGGGTCCTGGAGTGGGGGTGTTGGAGCGTGGGGCAGCCCAAGGGCCTGCCCGGCTGGCCCTGCCCTGTCCGGGAGGCTGCTTCCTGCAGTGTCTATTTTCCCTGAAGGTTTTTTAACTTAAGGTATAATTTATACATGGAGAAATGCACTGATCTTCGGTGCACACTTTTCCGCTGTGATGCCCGAACTGCAGGATGGAGCCTTCTCGGTGACCCTCCCACTTCCGTGTCTGCCCCCCCCCCTCAAGCCACCACGTGTCTGTCTCTCCTGTCCCAGGCGCCAGCGCTCAGACCCCGCAGCTGACGTCCTCCACTCGCTTCCTTCTGCTGAGTGCTCTGGGATTGTTCCACGTCGCCTTGCTGTCCCACTCCTCTCGTGGCCAAGCACGTGGCACAGCACCCCACCAACTGGCTCCCGCTCTCTGCTCTTGCCCCACGAACAAAGCCGCCGTGGACATGTGTGTGCAGGTTTCCCGTGGGCACGTGTGTCATTCTCTTGGGTCCGTTCCCAGGGAGCACTGTTGGGCGTGGGGTGGGCTCGAGTGAAGGTTTTAAGAAGCTGCCACTCGAGGCGCCTCGTCACGTCACGGCCAGCGGGGGAGCTCTGGCCGCTCTGCCTCCACCGCCATGCTGGAGGCGTCGGTCACTTGTCTCAGCTCCCTGCGGTTGTGAGGTGCCGTGGCTGTGCCCAAGCTCCCGAGCAGCTGCGCCAGAAATCGTTAGGCCCAGGTGCGGTTCTTTCTCCTTGTGCACAGCGAGTTCCTCGGTGTGCAGGAAGCCCTCTGTGATGTCCACAAAGCTGACTTGGGTGCTTATTCGAGGGCATTTAGACACTCGATGGACAGGTGGCCGAAGCTTGCTGTGGGGTGCAAACGTGAGTAGTCTCTGCCGCGCGGCACGCAGCCTGTCCTCACAGCATCGGGGATTCCGCGTGGGCCCGGGAGCGCCCTCCTTGGCAAAGCTCTGGCTCAGCGCCCTCGGGGTTCCTGCCCAGCTGCCGGGAAGGGCGCCTCAGCCCTGTGGGCTGCGGGGTGGCTGCTGCGTGCCGGGGGCAGGGGCGGTGCCGTGGACTGAGGTGTGCCCCCTGAGTTCGTTGTTGAAGCCCCAACCCCACCTGCTGCCGTTAGGAGGGGGCCCTTTGGGGTGATTGGGTTAGATGAGGTCATGAGGTGGGTCCCCACGCGGGGCTCACGCCCCTGTGAGAAGACACCAGAGCAGGCTCTCTCTGCCACGTGTGGACAGTGCTCGTCTGCCAGGTGGCCTCTGCAAGCCAGGAAGGGCCCTCGCTGGGCCCACACCGCCTACATCTTGATCCTGGGTGCTGTCCCCCAGAGCCGCGAGAAACCAGTGCTGGCGGGGCTGCCCCTTCTGTGGTACGTTGCCGTGGCAGCCGAGCTGACCGAGACAGGGCCGAGGGCGGCAGCTGTGACCACCCTGGGCGCTCCCAGGCAGGCTGGAGGGAGACCCTGGCGCCCCGGCTGCGGTGCAGGTGGATGGGGCCGGGGCGCGGATGGGGCTGGGCACGGACAGGGCCGGGCATGGACGGGGCCGGGAGGCTCCCCGGTGGTCCCCCCAGCGTCCCCCACGAGCAGCGCCTGGTCTGTCCTGGCTCACCGTGTGTCCCCAGCTGCCGGCGGGAGCCTGGCCAGGTGTGCGGGTGACTGGAGTGGACGAGGGAAGCGTCTTCAGGCAGTGAAGACGTCTTCAGACAGCGACGGCAGTGAGCCGGTGTGGTCTCGGGGCGGGGTGTTGCTGGCTGGCATTGATGGCACATGGAGACCCTGCAGGGCCACCTGCTTCCTGTGGAGGCGTCAGCCTGCGTCCTCAGCCGGGCCAGACACCTGCGGTCAGATGTGTGAAGGCCGTCGGTCGGAGTGTGGGAATGTGAGGGCGTGGGGAGGAGTTAGAGGTGCGCGTCCGTTGGGACCTGGTTCTGTAGCTGACGGCGTGTCTCCGGCGCTGCTCCCGTTGGCGCTCTCCAGGGTGCCCTGGGTGGTGGGAAGCGCCCAGGCCCGAGTGTGGGTGAGTCCGAGTCCGGTAATCGGGCTCACGCAGGGGAGTCTGAGCGCAGATCTCTCGCCAGGCGCGGCTCGCGCTCTGCGAAGGACAGCGCGGTCCTTGTCGCTGGTGACGCGTCATTTCTTCTTGAGACAGTCTGTCGACGGGGACTGAAGCCCAGAAGCCCTCCAGGCCAGTGTGAGGCGTGGGGCCGAGTGCCCTGCGTGGGCCCCGGAGGGCTCGGGTCCTCCTGCCACCCCTTGCCTCGTGACCCCGTGTGACCCTGGGCAGGCCCCGCGGCTTCTTGGCAAGGAGGCACCTGCCCCGAGGGTTGT
Organism: Mirza zaza; assembly: GCA_008750895.1. Taxonomy (NCBI): domain Eukaryota; kingdom Metazoa; phylum Chordata; class Mammalia; order Primates; family Cheirogaleidae; genus Mirza; species Mirza zaza. The sequence goes on from VSMD01124658.1 coordinate 18,592, forward strand.
GGCGGGATGATGGGCCTGCAGAGCGCCCGGGATCCGCGGGCGGGCGGGCAGTGCTGTGTGGGACCCTGGCTGCTGCGGGCGTCGAGCCCCGATGGCGGTCGCGCTGCCTCGTGCTGCCCGGACCGGCGTCTCCGCGGGTCGCACTCGAGGGGTGGGGCCTGGGGGCGGCTCATTTCCTCTCTGGTGCTGCGGCTTCTCCAAGCCCCAAGTCCTTGACGGAGCACAGCGACGGACTGGTGGATTTGATTGAATAAAACTGGCAGGTTTTTTCTTTTAAGCCTCTTGAAGTTTAAACGTCATTAAAGGCAGACGGAACATGTGAAAAGATGACAGCAGGGTAGTTTTAAAAATTTTTATAAAGAGCTCTCTGAAAGGAAAGAGAATATGTCAAATTCCAGTAGAAAAACAGTCAGAGGCCTCCCTCCTGGCTCCGGTGCAGACAGTTTGGTAGAAATGTGTGTGGTGCGTGTGGAATTCTCACGTTTCTACGAGCCACGTTTAAGAAAGAAAAAAAAAAGTGAAATTAATTTTAAAGTATACGAAACATGACCCAGTGTATCCAGGTGCGATTCCAACACGTAGCCAGCGCACGATTGCTGGTGAGATGCCACGTCCACCCTCGCAGTTTGCAGCGGCCGCGGTGCCACTGGGCGCAGGAGAAGGAGGCGGACGGCCAGAGGGAGGCTCAGACCCGCCCCAGCTCCCTCGAGGGGGGTCGGTTCCCCCTGTGCCTCCAGGTGGGGACAGGTGAGGCTGTTGGCCGCCTGGTGCCACCAGCTGCTGGCGCAGCATGTCCAGGGCCGCTGACAGCGACTCTCTCCTGACTCGCGAGTGGCAGAACCCCTCAGGGGCCCAGTGCTCCAATCCGGGGGCGGGGGGGGGGCTCTAGGAACACAGCCGATGGGGGCTGGGCAGGTGCTTTTCCACTCCAGGCCCTCGCGCTGCCCGGGTTGGCTGGGGGCTGCAGGACCACCTGCCCCTAGAAGTGTGAGGACCTGTCCAGAAAGTCTGCCTGGCAGGCCGGCTTAGTGAGAGAGGGTTCCAGAATGGCTTCCGAGGCACCTTTGTGTTGTGGCCGAGACTGCCTCGGGCTCTGTGGTCAGCGTGGGACTGATGTGCCCGTGTTTGGGGAAGGGCCGCTGCCTGCAGTTGGCAGGCATGTGTGGGTGGGTGTGGAGCAGGGGTCTCGCTGCGACAGCCCCAGACTTCCCTTCTGTGTGGACGGCTGGCCCGTGCCCAGCCCCACAGCAGCCCAGCCCTGCAGGGCGGAGGAGAGGCGGCTCTCGGATCAGACGGCCGCCACGCTGCCTGCCAGTGAGGTCATGGAAACTCGCAGCGTCCCGTGTGCAGGGCGGCGAGAAGAACGTGCCGCTTCCCACACGGCTGGCTCCGTGCGCCTGGTCGGTTCCGTCGGCTGTGCCGGGGCCTGGGCTTTTAGGGGAGGCCAATTGACTGACGGCTCACAGGGCACTGGTGACAGTTGGCCACAATGGGCATCCTCCCAGGGCTGCTCTGCCCCGCCGTGGTGCACCCCTGCAGGCAGAGGGGTTAGAGCAGGGTGCTTTCCAGGCGGCTCTCAGGGAGCTCCTCTGCCCCGCCCTGGCGCAGCCCTGCAGGCAGAGGGGTTAGAGCAGGGTGCTTTCCAGGCGGCTCTCAGGGAGCTCCTCTGCCCCGCCCTGGCGCAGCCCTGCAGGCAGAGGGGTTAGAGCAGGGTGCTTTCCAGGCGGCTCTCAGGAGCTCCTCTGCCCTGCCGGCTCTTCACTGTGGCCGCCCGGCCCTGCTGGTTTGGTCTGCAGGATGCAATTCCTTTTTAGGTCACTCAGATACTCCTCCTGGAGGAAGCCTAACAAGGCCCGGCTGTTGCTATTTTTAGTACCGACTCTTGGCCGCGCAGAGGGGCGCAGCGGGCAGGGCTGTGCCGCCCGCTTCCTGGGAACCGGGCGTGGCCTCCTGCGCAGCCCGGGGACGGGGCAGCCTGTGCTTGGCTGTGGGCTGCCGGCGCCCGTGCTGTCTTCGGTCCCTGTGCTATTTCCTGCCAATGTTTCTAACTCACTTTTTCCCAAAATATTTTCCTCGAGCCTTCCTATGAAGCATAGATTTCAAGGAGACTATAATAGAAGAATCTATGTATTTTTGTCAGTATTGTCATCAGTTGCCTTTTTTTTTCCTTGAGGTTAGAAGCACCTCCTTTTCTGTAGAGGAATTTTTCACAGCTTTGGGCGGTGGCTTCCCTCGTTGTCCCAGGGCATATGTGTGCCGGTGTCATCGTCTCCAGGGTGTGACGCGCTGAGCAACAGCTCAGACTCTGGCAGGACTCGCGCCTTCCAGGAGGCCTATGTCTGTTCGTGGCCCTGCCTGGTAACTTGGGGTCACTGTGTCCCTGGGTTTGTGTTCCTGCTTCACAGAGGTGTGTTTCCAGCTGGGTGTGACATGTTCTCTGTGACACCCTGGAGTGGCTGTTCCTGTCCGTCCTCGAGAAGCCCCAGCTGCCTGGCAAGTCGTCTTGTGGAAGGGTCCCCAGGGTCATTCGGGCTCCAGAGCTGCTTCCCGCAGTGGGGGCTGCCCTGCAGTGGCCTCGAGAGCTCAGTGTGGGCCCGTCCTCCTGGGTTCCGGGTCCTGGTGACCCAGCGTGTCCGCCGTGGCTGTGTCTCCCAGGCACCTGCACAGCCTTTGCCGTGAGTGGTGACATGACACTGGTGTCACCTGTCAGGGCCTCTGTCCAGCCTGCGCTGGCCTCGACATGGCCATCACATTGCCCCGCATGGTGACTGCCCGGGGTGGCACGTGGCAGGTGGGTGCTCAGAGAGGCGGGGAGCCCCAGGACTCAGCAAAGCGAGGACCCTAGCCTGTGCGCCTGCCGGGAAGCCCACACTGCCCCCCACCACCCATACCGCCCCGCGTACCTTCCCGGAGCTGACTGTTAGCTGTCCTGGAAGCTGGGAGCCAGTGGTTAAATGCAGCCATTACTAGAATCAAATTACATAAACGTATAATAAAGTAAATTGTTTGCCAAAGGTGGTAAATGCCCCAAACGCATCACTTCCTAGTTATTTTACTGCATTTTACCATCATCTGCGATCACAGTTATCTGTTTCCATGCACCTCAGTGAGGAGAATGCCACAGAATGGGGCTGCTGAGCCTCCCTGGCCCCTTGTCAGGGCCAGCAAACCAGGAGCCCACGTCTGGCCATGGTGGGCGGGGAGCGGGGACACCGCACACGGGGCTTCGCCAGAGAGTGGTGGTTGGACATGCACTAACATGGACTATCACGCGTGCTCAGGTAGTGACTCCTGGGTGTTCGAGACATGAACCTGGATTGCCAGGTCCCTTTGCCCGGTAAGGGCATGTGACAGGTGTCACTTGTTCCTGGCTGCCTCCTGTGGGAATGTGCGTTGGCCGCTCTGGGGGATGTGTCGCTCCGTGGAGGGAAGCACTCACGCTCACCTTGTGAATTATTCCACAGCTGCGTTCACTTGCAAAGAAAATATGCCTTTCTGTTAGCCAAAAATTCCCAGCAGTGTCGCCAAAAACTACCATGTTCTAACGAGCTGTTGGGAGCTGTCCTCTTGTGCAGTGATTGAATCTGTTTTAAGCGCAGGCTCCAGGGTGCGTCAGCCTGGCCCTGGTGCCGGGACAGCGCCACCGCAGTGGGCCTGCACTATGTGCGCCTGCACCGTCCCAGGGCACACAGGCGTGCAGGTGCGTGCTGGAGCGGGGTCTTCATGGGAAGCACCCCTTCTCTCCCACAGTCCCCCGACACGGTCAGGGAAGGGGAGCCTGAGAGGAGGTGGCCGCTATTCCCGTGTTCGACACGCTTGTGCGGAACCGCTGTGGTGCCTGCTCAGCTCCGGGGCTCGCATGCCCCTCGTCACTGGCTCCAGGTGACGTGCTCTGTGGTGTGCTCAGCAGATGCCATGGCGATGGTTTCTCAGCCGTGCGAGGGAGAAGAGCAGTGCACGCCGGTGCCGCCACCCGCACGCGCAGCCAGTCCAGGGCCGGTTGTTGCCAGTGTGCCTCCACCTGCCCGGCCCTGACCGTTTTGGGAAGAAAGCGGGCAGCATATCACTTCCTTCGTGAATGTTCCGTAACAAAAGGCCCACACGGTGTCATTGTCACGTCTGAAGAGATTCACGGTTACTCCAAGGCGCAGCTCTGCGAGGGAATGGTGTGTCCAGCGTGACGTGTCCGGTGTCTGGATGGTCTCAGCTGTCTTGTAATTGTATAAAGTTCATGTGTTACAGTTGGTATTTTGGCGGAAATTAACATTTTTGTGACTTTACTGAGGTATAATTGCCATACGGCCCAGTCACATGTGCAGGCGCACACTCGAGGAGTCCTGACGTGGTCTGCGCCATGGAAGCGTTCACCCCGTCACGGTGACAGGTGTCCCACCTGTGAGGACCTGGGAGGCCCTGCCCTCCTCGTCACCAGGCGACGCCGGCTCACTCCGTCGCCCACGAGCTCGCATTTTGCAGAATTTACACAAACAGGAAAAAGTAACGCATGTTCCTCCCCCCTCTGGCTGTTCTCAGTCTGCTCTGTTGGGGCTGCCGTGGTCAGAGAGCAGGCGCGGCAGTTCCCGTCTGTCAGAGCTCGGACTTGTGTTACGGCCCAGCGCGCGGCCTGCCTTGGCGAGTGGGCCGTGGAGAAGAACGTGTGTTCCGTGGCCCGCAGTTGACGTGTCGTGCTGCTCTGGCGCTGGGCTGCTGCTCTGTGTCTTGGCCGCGTGTGTGTTTGCTCCAGGTCTGTCCGTGGCTGAGAGAGTAGGTGAAAATCTCACGGTGACCGTGGAATTGTCTGTTTCTCCTTTCATGCTGTTGCTTTCTGCCGGTGTATTCTGCGTCATTAGCTAGTGCACACTGGTGGTTGTGCTGTCTTCCCGAGCATCCTCTTCGGTCGTGAGGAAACGCCTTTGTCTCGAAAGTGCTTCGCGCTCGTTGACGGAGCTGCTCGCCCGAGTCCCAGGCGTGCTGTCTGGGAGCGTGTTTCTGCGCCATGAGGCTGGCCGTGTCTCTCAGGGCAGCACACACGTGAGCCTGCCTTCGGACCCTTGCCCCTAGCCTGCCAACTGGAGTGCTCAGAACAGCACCGTCTGGCGGGACCTTGGCGACAGGACCGCCCCGTTCCGCGCTGCCCACGGTGGGAGCCACGTGGGGCCCTGGACCCCTGGAGATGTGATTGCTGCCACTGAGCACACGGATTGTTAACCATTCGTGTAATCCTCATGTAAATGGGCACGGGGGACTTGTAGCTGACGCGTTGCAGGGCCCGGTCTAGACCATCCTCGTTTGGTGCTGCTGTCGGTGTGGTTGAATCTGGCTCTGCCGCTGAGCTGGCCTCTGTTTGCACACTCTGTGTTTCCCCGTCGTCCCTCAGCGTCTGCTGTCCTTGGGGTTCCTTGATGGTTTTGGCATTCCGCTTTAGCGTGTCTGTCAACCGCCTTTCTCTGGACGGTTTAATGGCTGCTCGAGACTTGCAGTGTATGGGCCTGAATGTCTCCCCGTCTGCCTGGAGTTAGCGGCGTGCCCCTGCGTGTGCCGTGGGGAGACCTTGCGCTCACGCGGGTCTCTGCGGCCCCGTCGTGGTCTGTGCATCGCCAACAGTGGGAAGTACCACAGGTGTTGCTTTAAACTAGGGGCCAACAGGCCCCGCCACGTCCAGCCCGCCACCTGTTTTGGGAACGAGGTTTTACGGGCACACGGCTCTCTGCGTGCTCCGTGGCTGCGTTGGTGCTGCGCTGGCACAGCCGAGTTGTTGGGACAGAGACTGTGCAGCCTCAGGCGCGAAATGTTTGTCTGGTCAGTTATGGAAGAGCCGGCCCTGCTGTAGCAGATGCCTCAGAAAGGGCTGATGGGGACAGAATTTGCTAAATTTTTGTGCATTGAAAACTATTTTTCTGTAGCTTCAGTGCTTGGACACTTGGCTGGACATGTAATCCTTGGTTTGTACTTTATTTTACCTAGATTTTTTTAAAAGGCTATTTATTCTGTTGTTGCTTTAATTTGTATGTTCATGACGGAGAGTCTGGTGCCAGGATGAGCCTTTGATCTCACTGTGTGAGGGATCTCTCTGCCTGGAGGCCTTGAGGATTTTATCCCATTTTATCTTCATGCTTGGAATCTGACAGCTTTCCTGGGCTGTGTCTTGGGGTGATTTTCTCAGGTGCTCTGTAAGCCTTTCAGTGTGTAAGTTCAGACCTTTTTCTGTTTCTGAAAAATTTTCTCGGATTATAGTTTTAAATATTGATCCTGTTCCGTTGTTTGGTTTTTCTTCTTTGGGGACTTGGTGATCTTTCCCGCCTCCTGCTGCACCTCTTCTCCCCTTCTTGTCCTTTGTGCTCTTCTCACGCGCTTGGGTGAGTGTGGGCTTCGCTGCCCTGCGCTGAATTCTGCCTTTAGCTGACTCTCCGTGCAGCCGGCGGCGTGTCCTTCTTTCCTGTGACTGTCACGTCTGCCATGCGTGTCCTCCCTGCTCTGGTCGGCACTCTTCCTCTGTCTGTCTCTCTCGTTCTTCTTGGCCTGTTCCATTTTAGTTTCATGTTTCTGGTTCTAACTGGCTGTTCATATACTCAAATGCTTAAGTATGTCTAATTCTTTTTGTGACGTAGACTTAAATTTTATTCTACTTTCTGGTTGTTTTTCTGCGGCGTGGGCATTTTCCTCTGTATACATGTGTAAAGTTGATTCATTTTTTTTTATGGCAGTCTGTGGGGACTTGAACTTCTATTTGCTCGTTTGTTAATGGCATTGGGGTGTCTTATGGGATTCCTGGTTTGCTGGCGCCCTCTGCTGTCCGCCCGGCGAAGTCCGGGTGTGTGAGCTGGTTGTGAGCGTGTTGTGGAGGTGACTGGGGGAGTCTCAGGTTTCATAGCTTTCTGTTCGTCTGGCAATCCCTGTTTCTCCCTTTTCTTCCTTTTTCTGCTGCCCACGGCTGCTTCTCCCTTTCTCACCTGCCCTTCTGCTGAGCAGGGTCCACAGAGCCTTGCCTGCCGCCATGAATCCCGTGGTCCCTGCCGTCCCCTGATGCCTGGACACTGTTCCAGCTCCCTCAGACGCAGGCTTGACTCTGGCAGCTCCCTCCCTCCCACAGAGCTGCCCGCTGGGGCGGGTGCCTGACCTCCACCTGGGCTGGTTCCCTCCTTCACTTGCCCGCACAAGCACATCATAGCTTCCAGTTCTCCTAAGCTGTGCTGAGGCTGAGGTCCGGGTTGTCCTCTCTCTGTGGATAATGCAATTATTAATATGTACATTACATATTATATCTGTTTAAATATATACATAAATGTATATATATAAAATTTGGGGAGGCCGGGTGAGGTGGCTCACGCCCATAATCCCAGCACTTTGGGAGGCCGAGGTGGGAGAATCGCTTGAGGTCAGGAGTTCGAGACCAGCCTGGGTAATGTAGTGAGACCCTAACTCTACAAAAAAATTAATAAAAAAAGTTTTTAAAGTAAAAAAAAGTGGGGAGCAAATTTTGGGGAGTAAGTTGTGTTCACCTTCCCTGGAGGCTCATATTACATATTTTTAAAACCCTAAGAAATAAAAAATAACCTTTTATATTTACCCAGATACTTGCCATTTTTGCTGCTTTTCCTGCATTCTTGAAGAGCCAGGTTGCCCCTCCATGTTCCTCTGCAGCCAGGGGGACGTCGGACGCGGCAGGGCTGGGGTGAAGCGTTCCCTTTGTTTTCTCTCTTACAGAAATACTGTTATTTTGCCTTCATTCCTGAAGAGTATTTTCACTAGATACTGACTTCTGGGTTGACTTTTTTCCTTTCTCTCAGCACTTTTTAAAAACGTTGTTCTACTATGTCTTGGCCTCCAGGTTTTCTGATAAGAAATTCATGGTAATTTGAATTGTCTTACTCTTACATGTATTCTGTGACTCTTCTCTAGTGGAATTCAAATTTTTTTTCTATGTCTTTGCTTTTCATCAGTTTGATTATGATCTGTCTAGCTTTTTTTTGAATTTATCTTGTTAGGCATTCACTAAAGTTCTAGAATGTGTACATTTATTTATGTCGTTCACCAAATTAGGGAAAATTTTGGCTGTTGTGTTTTCATATTTTTTTCTACTGCCACAATCTCTTTTTCCTCTCTTTCTGTTAGTCCAGTTCTGCATGTGATATGCCTAAAACCTTAGACCTTCTGACATTTTCCCACCGGTCCTGCGGCTCTGTTTGCTTTTGCTAATAAACCTTTCTTCTTTCTGTTCTTAGTATCATTAATTTCTGTTGATCTGTCTTCAAATTTAGATTTTTTTCTGTCATCTTCATTCTACCATTGAGTCCTTCTAATCATTTATTTTCAGATACTGTAATTTATTTATTTGTTTTTTTTAGTTTTTAAAATTCCCATTTGGTTCTCTTATAGTTTCTGTTTCTCTGCTGAGATTTTTCTGCTGTTTCATTTATTTCAAGAGTATTTACTTTTACGTAGTTACAGTTGCTGCTTTAACGTCTTTCTCCTATGTGTCCAGCACCCGTGTCATTTTGGTGTTGGCGTCTATTCATTGTCGTTTCTGTTAAGGTGGGTCACGTTTTCCAGGTTCTGAGTGATTGGGCTGTACCCTCGTCATGTGAGTGTTATGCTGTGTGGCCTCCTGCCTGCCGAGGGCCCAGCATGGTCCTGACCAGTGGCCGCCTGCCACGTGGGCGGGGGGCTGCATCAGTGCCAGAGCCTTCGCCCAGCCGTGTGGCTCTGGGCCCGGTGTGTGCGGCTCGCGTGGGGACGCCTTCCCTGGCTCCTCCCCTCCACGCTGCCTGTGCGGTGCGGCCTGCCGGGCGCCTTTCTGTCCCCCTGGCCAGAACAGCGGTGGCTGTCTTCTGTGGTTTGTGTGTCCACACTGCACTGCTCCTGTGTGGCCCCACCTGGGGCAGGGGCGTCAGAGGGAAAAGCACAGGCAGCTCACCTGCGTGGGTCACTGCCCCAGGTTTCGACCCGCCACGGTCTCAGGGCCCTGCTGGCCCTGCTCACGGTGTTGGACGTTGGCTTTCTCCCCGGGGGCTTGCTAGGTTTTCTGTCAGAATCCTCTGCCTTTAAAAAGCACAGCCTGTGTTAGGGGTTGTGTGTTCGCTGCCTGAACACACGCCCGTGGGTGCCGGGCCGTGTGGGTGGGTGGCGCTGCGTGGCTGCGGTGCTGACGGTGTGTGTCCTCCTCTCCCGCAGGTCGTGCACACGCACAAGCCGCACTTCATGGCCTTGCACTGCCAGGAGTTCGGAGGGAAGAACTACGAGGCCTCCATGTCCCACGTGGACAAGTTTGTCAAGTAAGTCCTGGCTCTGCCTCTGGAGGGGAGAGGGGTGCCGGCGGGAGTCACCCGTCAGCCTTCCAGGCCCACCTTCTCTCTTCCACAGAGAGAAGGCCCAGACGTTGGCCGTGTGCCTGGGTCTGGGTGGGATGTGAAGCCGTGGAGTGACAGCGGCTGCCGCCGGCAGGTGACGGTCCGTGTGTCAGGCCAGGGGAACAGCCCGGGTGCGGGAGGGGCGGTCCCTGTCAGCGTGTGCCTGATGCCACAGGTGCAGTCTGGGGCGCGGCCTGCTGTGGTGGACGACAGGCAGGACCGGCCTCCCCAGCAGCATCTGTGGTGGGGAGGTTGGCTCGCAGCTTAAGCTGTCTGATGGGGCGATATCCCTGTCACTCGGGAGGAAGGGGCTGCGCACACCGTCACAACACACAACACACGCATCCTGCAGCTGCGTCCTGCCTGGAGGAGGGGCGTGGACGCCGGGAGTGGCAGGCCGGCCCTTCAACCGGGTTCCCACCGGCCGTGCGGAGCTGCCGCCGTGGAGGATCCTTCTTCCCCTGCTCTGCCTTCGGCTCAGGCCCCGGAGCCCCCATCTGCCCCGGGAGCCCCCATCCACCACAGGCTCTGCTGTCCTTGCCACCTTTCCTGGGCCTTACTTCCGGAAGCTTCTTGGTGGTGCCACTCTCAGCCACCAAGGTGCCATGCTCAGGCAGTGAAGAGGAGGAGGAACGTTTCTAGCAGTTCACAGAACCCCAGACCTGGCTGCTCACCTTTCCTGGGAAAGCGGACTGAGGCTCCGCAGGGGAAGACGCGCGTCGGCACTGGGGCTAGTTCCCGGGACGCCTCGCTGGAGGAAATGGCACGAGGTCCTGACTCCAACTGCATCTCGTTTCCCAGAAGTTACCGGAAAGAGACACTGACGCGGACACACCTGGAGCTGCTGCCCACTGGCAGTGTCCCCTGCAGGCTGCGGTGTGGCGTACCTGGCGCTGCCAGGGCTGGGTCCCCAGCACCCCTCGCCCAGGCCCCCAGGCCCCCCCCCCACCTGCCTGAGTCCGAGGAGCTCACGGGGGGCGTTGCCCCTGTTGCTGGAGGACATAAGCCGCTCTTCACTGCCACGTCCTCCAGGACAGCGCGAGACATCCTGTGGGAAGACGGACACATTCCTGCGGCGGACTGGTGGGCAGCACTTCGTGCAGGACGGAAGACGGTCACGGGTACCTCCAGCTGCGCCCCGCCTCTCTGCCCACCTAGCCCTAAGTGGGCCACGTCTGGGCTTGGCGGTCCTCTTGCCGTGGGCCTGGCGAGGGTGGCCCAGCCATGTGGCTGGAGCCGAGTGTTGGCCTCCACCCTGCCAAGCTTTCTCCCCTTGTCGGTGACTCTGGCTGAGGCTGGTGGGAAACGTCGGCCTCCCCAGAGGTCAGGCGGCCTTCGGGTCTGCAGCTGATGCGGCGTGTCCCAGCCCCACGCCTGCGCCAGACCCAGGCTCCGATGAGGACCCAGGTGTAACCATGGACTTCAGACTCTGCCCCTGCAGCGGGGCCAACTGTGGGCACGGCCCGGGGCGTCCTGGCCCACACCACCCTGTCTGGATGCTGCCCTCGCCGTGGCCGGGGCGCTCTCAGGAAGAGGACAAAGAGAGCAGGTGTTCAGGCAGGAGAGAAACCCAGAGCTCCAACCCCCGTTGGGCCAGGACTCTGCCCTGACCACCCCAGCACAGCTCCAGAGCCCCTGGGCCCCCCACCCTGACCTGAGGCTGGCAGCCACAGGCAAGCCCTGGGTGTCCTGGAACTCCCTCTGGGCAGCGCAGTGGGGCTTGTCCGTGGGCCCTAGTGGTGGCAGGCGGCCTGGCCCCAGGGGTGTGCTCCAGAGGGGTCAGCCTGGCCTGGGCTGTGCCCGGCCCCCAGGAGAGTGCACGGAGCTCCCCCCTCTCTGCCACGACACACTCACCTGGAAGAGCAGGGAAATGTGCTGTGTTTCCCCAAAAATAAGACAGGGTCTTATATTTCCCCGAAAATAAGATAGGGTATTATATTTATTTTTCCTCAAGAAGAGACCCTAGGGCTTATTTTCAGGGGATGGGTTATTTTTTTTTAAGTACGGTACAACCATCTACATTTATTCAAATATAGTTAAGTTGTCTTCTTCTGGAACGTCATCATGACTCTCCAAACCCCGAATTCCATCCCGAATTTCATGCGACTCTATTTCCTTTAGAACCATTGGCCATGATCTCTCATCTCTCTAGCTCTCACTAGAACTCTCATGGGGCAGATGAGAAGGGCTGCTCGTCTTCTTTCCCGCTCCGCAACGACATGCGTGGGTTGTGCAGATGCGCTGCGTGGCCACGCCTGTCACTAGGGCTTATTTTCGGAGTAGGGCTTCTATTGTGCACAGGCTTAGAAATCCTGCCAGGGCTTATTTTATGGGTAGGGCTTATTTCTGGGGAAACACAGTAGCTGTCATCTTAACCGAAAGTTGAGAAGACAAGTCTCTTCAGACAGCCCAGCTCTGCGACCTTGGATCGGTCCGTTACGTGTGTGTGTCATGGAGTGGCCAAGCTGAGGTTTGCTCCCGTCACTGTTCCTTCCTGGTCCCAAGATAGAAAACGCAGCGGAAGGCCCAGGCCTTGTGACGTGTAGCTGCCCGAGTGTGCGCTCTCCACAGTGTGTTCTCTGAGTGAATTGAAGCTCGAGTTTCAGGTAAAGGGAATGTGGGGGGAATAACCTCTGTGGGGGATGGGACTCCTGCCCGAGCCTTCACGGCCTCCCTGGTGGTGAGGACTGAAACCCCAGGCCTGCTCGGGATAAAGCTCACGGGAAAGGCATGTTGCGAAAAACTACACTTGGATTCCAGAATTCTTTTGCACAAGAACAAACTCATCCTAACCTGGCGTGACGTGTGTGGACAGGACCTGGCGTGAGGCGCTGAGGATGACGAGCGTCGGTAGAGAGCAGCCCCCGTCAGGGCCGCGCGACGCTGCTCACGTTGGGGCAAGAAGGGCGTCACATCCTGGAGCAGGTGGGGTGGAAGATGGGGTGTCGCCAGTGCCCCGTGGGGAGTTTATGGGGACAGCGCTCGCAGAGGTCAGCAGTCTGCAGACGGATCACCGTGTTGAGAAGGGGCAAGACAGTGCTGGAGACGAAGCCCACGGCGCAGACCGCCACATCCGCTGCAAGGAGATGCACTTGCCCCGTTCCCCAAGTGGAGGGCGCCGATGTGGACCGCAGGAGCCGCGCCAGCCCCACGTCTCGTCTGGTTCAGCCCTCGCGGTCCCGACGGAAGAACCGGAGCTGAGCAGACTCCCGCCGCTGGCGTCAGAGCCGCGGTGCCCAGTCAGCCCAGATGAGCGCGGAGCGTCCAGTGGGGATGTTAAGCACGGCGGGCGGGGGGGAGGGGAGGTCCCGGAGCGTCTCTCAAAGAGCCGTCGCAGGACACGGAGCGCGGCGTGCCAGGGTGACCCTGACCCCACAGCACGGTTACAGCAGTGGCCGGCACGCGGGGGACGTGCCCGTCAGGGCAGAAGCCACGTGGAGAGTGAAGGTCCTGGCGCGGGGACGCCCGGGGCACCTGCGTGTCGACTTTCTGGGGCCAACACGCCTGCCGTGAGGGTGCGGAGAGAGTCGGCGCAGCCACAGCGGGAAACTCCCGGGAGCTTCCCCAGAGGCCGTCTCCACCACGGCGCCCCTCCCCCTCCTCTCCCTCACGGGCGTCCCCTCCGTCCTGACCTGCCTCTGCTGACCTCTTTTGTCTCCCGACAGTAAATGTCTTCCGAGGCCCTTTCTCCAGGGGTGACGGACGTGACACAGGGACCCGGCTGCCAGCCCAGGGCCCTCGGCGCTCAGGGCAGGCCAGGCGGTTGGGTCCTCACTGGCAACGGTCTCCAGCTCCATGGAGCTTGTGTTGAGAAACAAAGTTCACGTTTTTTATTTTTACACTTTAATGCCACCTTGCACAAACTTTTTGAAGTACCCTCATAAGTACAATAAAAGATGTTATTTTATTATTCTATAAACATACAGTACAAATGAAAAAGAAATGATGTGTAAGACTGTTTTGGAAAAAAACATAGAGCGTTGTTGAAGTCCACTGTGGAGGATGGCATTTCCCAGGAGTCTGGGGCAGGAGAGCCCGTCCTCTGTGCCTCCCACAGTGTGGCCGTGGCCCCTGCCTGTGGGAGTGTGGGGGTGTCTTGTCCCCTTCCCTGGACTCTGGCGCCTGTGGTTGTTCCCCCAGCGGAGCGTGGTAGGCGCGGTGGGTGTGACCCGTGAGGCTGCCCTGGAGGGTCTTGTGCTTCGAGAGGCCTCAGCACGCGTGGCGGCCACGGGTGGGTGTCCGCCCCCGTCGGTGACGGTGCTGAGGCCTCCTGGCCCTCAGAGGAGCCCAGCTGCTGTCCTCGCTGTCTGTGCCGGGCGCTGTGGCTTAGCACGGCCGCCACGATGGATTTCCAATAACCCGAGACCTGAGCCCGCAGCAACAGGTGGTCTTTGGCTGCTTAAAATACTGCCAGATTTTCCCAAAATAACCTATAATTTTAACCAAAATCTTCATGGTGTTTTTCCTAACACTCAACAAGCTAAGACTAAAATTACTATAGAAAAGAAAGGGTCAGGAACAGCTGAAATTATTCTGAAGAGAAGGCGGGTGCTGTTACCCAGCCGTCCCCAGACTCCTGTGGGTGGCAGGGCCAGGGCGGCCTCACCTGTGGCACCTGCTGCATGGCAGGTGCTGATGCGGGCAGGCGAGCGGCCCGTGGGCACCTGTGCCGGGAAAGCGAAGCCGGGCCGTTTCCCATCCTGTGCAGCCACTTCCGCCCACCCTGCACACAGCGAATTCCAGCTATGTTAGTCATATGCAGGTAAAAGGCAAAACTGAAAATTTGGGAGTGAAACATTGCACATATCTTTAGAGCTTTGGGACAGGGAGAGATTTCTTTAAAAAGGTGCAGAAAGTATAGCCCACAGAAGACAAGATTGGTAAATCTGAACGTGCTGAAGTTAAGAACTTGGGCATGGAAAGGAACTCTAAACAAAGCAAAAACTAAGCCACTCTGGGAACAGGTACCTGCCACGTACTTCACGGGCAGAAATGGGCGTGTGAAAATGTAAAGAGCTCCGCAGGGCAGTGGGGGAGAGCCAGGCCAGCGGGAGAGGCCGGCGCTCTGTAGGGAAGGCGGGGGGGGGGGGGGGGCCCCCCCCCNGGGGGGGGGGGGGGGGGGGGGGGGGGGGGGGGGGGGGGGGCCCCTCACCTGCGCGCGCTCCGTGCTCAGGCTGCGCAGCTTGGGCGGCTGCGTCCCGCCCCTCCGCATGCTGTCGCCGCCTGCGTTCACTCACCCTGCGCCACACCTGCTGCACACTGTTGTCATGTTGCCTTAGTCGGCTTTTACTGATTAATTTTCCATTTCCAGCACTTGGACCCTTGTGTAGATTCTGGTTTTTATTTGGCATCATTTTCCTTCGGCCTGAACAACCTTTCTTAACGTTTATTTTAGCACAAGTCAGCTGCAGATGAATTTTCCCAGCTTTTGTTTGTGTGAAAAGGGTCTTTGTATGCACGTTGAAAGATATTTTTGTTGGAAATAGAATCCTAGCTTGTCAATTTTTTCCCCGTCACTACTTTAAGGCTCTCGTCCCATTGTCCTCTGCGTGGCTTTGTTTCTGGTGAGAATCTGGCCATTGTTCTCTGCTTCATTTTCTGGTATATAATGTGCCTTTTTCCCCGACTGCGCGATAGGTCTCATCGCTGGTTCAGCAGCTCGGTGGCGTCAGCTGCGGGTTGCGTTTCCTCACGTCCTCCCGCAGGGCCCTTCCGGCCTTCCCCCTGTGGGTTACTGTTTCAGCCAAACTTTGAAAGCAGCTCGTCCATTATTTCTTTAAATATTGTATTTGTTTTCGTTTCCTTCTCTTTTGCTCTCAGATCCCAATTTCCTGACGTTAAACTGCTGGATACTGACCCTCTGCCTCGGTCTGGAGAGTTTCTGCTGCTGCTTTTATAAGTCACTGTTGTTTTTTTCTTTGCAAGTTTTAATCTGCTCTTAAGTCCATCCAGTGAGTTTGTTTTGTTTCTGAGACTGATTTTCCAGCTGTAGAAGTCTCCCATGTGGGTTTGTGTCTTCCATCTGGAGCAGATTCACATTTGCCTTGAAATCTTGATCCCGTCTGCAGCAGCAGCTCAATGGTTTTCCTGCCAATTCCACCATCCTTGTCCTCTGCACTGCTTCCCTGCACGGCTCGGTCCCGCCCTTCGCTCTGTGCCTGCCGGGCAGTTCTGACTCAGTGCCAGGTGTCACGGACGCTGCGTTGTTGCGTGTTGAACCTTTTCCTCCTTTGAGTGTCTGGGGCGTGACTGTCCCTGCTCCATTACATGGGGACCAGTTTGTGTCTGTGGAGGCTTCTCCTCTCGCCCGTCCTGATTCCCTTCTGTTCCTCAGATCCGGAACCCCCTTCCCGACACGTGGACCGGCTGGGCACCGGGTGCCGTGAACCCCCTTCCCTCTGTCTTGCAGCTGAGCGAGCCGGGGGTCCCGGGCGCTGTCTGGGCGGAGGCCGGACACGTGAGCGGGGCCTCCTAGGTGCGGTAGCTCCCTGTCCCACGCCCTGCAGGGGTGGCGGGAGCTCGCCTCCTGAGCTTGTCCGGCTGTGCGATGCGACCAGTAGGGTGGCCAGCGAGGGGCAGGACCCGCGGGGTGACAGACCTTTAAAGGTCCCGAAGCCTAGGCACCGCGGCCACGGGCTGACCCTCGCCTCTGCGAGGACCAGGCGGGGACGGAGCTGCCTGGGCTCCGAGGTCAGCGGTGGCCCCTGCCCTGTGCAGATGGCTGCGCGGACGATTTCTGTTAGGACGAAACTCGCGGGGCCGGGACAGCCCAGGGCGTGACCTGGCCCCGTCTCAGGTCTCTACTCCTGGGAGGCTTCAGGGTCCGGCGTTGCCTGGGGCTGCCTGGAGACCAGAGCCCGAAGGGCAGCCTGCGCCCCTGTGCCGAGAACACGCGGTGGTGCTCAGTCTCTGCTGTGGCTGCCACTTCCCCCCTCTACCCCCTGTTCCACAGTGGTGGGTGTCGTTTTAGGGTGACGTAAAAAGTGGCATCTCTTAAGCACACCTGCGAAGTGGCAGCGTCCGTGTGCTTTTGCTCAAGGAATTTACTCTCCTCCTTTCAGAGAACTGCTGTCGAGTGATGCGATGAAAGAGTACAACAGGGCTCGAGTCTACCTGGACGAAAACTACAAGTCCCAGGAGCATTTCACGGTGAGTCTTTGGTGAGGCCGGCCCTTCTCCGGCTTCAGTGAGGCAGCGGTGTGAGGGCTCTGCCAGGCGCAGTGCGTTCGCGCCTGCACTGAGACGGTGCCACATTCTTGCAGCTGTGCCCGGGCTGGGTCTCGCTAGCCTGGCCGGGCCGCTGTCTCGGCTACCCCGCGGGTGCTGTACCTCCTCTACTGGCCCAGCCCAGGTCCGGACGGGAGTCGGGAAGTGGGCGGCTGGGGAGGGAGGTGTGAGGCGTGAAGAGAGATGAGAGGTCAGACCTGACCCGGTCTGCCCTGAGAGCCGCCTGACGCCGCCTGGGCACTGCTGGACCTGCCTGGTGGCCCACACAGGCCCGGCCAGTCTGCCTCGGAGAGGGGCTGTCCCCTGGGTGGCGCAGGGTGCGGAGCCCTCTACAGAGCGGCAGACCTGTGGCTGCTCCGTGGGGCTGTGGCTCGCAGGACGGGAGAGGATGCCCTGTCCTCGTGGGGACGTCCCTCAACACCCCCCAACCTCCTGGGAAACACGGACCTGGCTGTTTTGGAGCAAAGGTGAGGACGGGGCGCACGCAGACACCAGTGAGGGAGTGGGAGGGTGTGCGTCGGGACCAGGGCCAACTGCAGAGCACCGAGCATTGCCAGGGACGTGGGCCGTCTCACAGCGACCAAGAGGTCAGCTCCTCAGTGGGATGTCATGGTCACACATGTGTGACCCGAAGGCTGACAGGGCCACGCGGAGAAGCAGATCTGCCCCATGGGAGGCTCTCTGAGCACCAGCCTGAGCTCACTGGGCTCGTGGGCCCACCAGCTGGCGCAGCAGCGCATGTGGCCAGACAAGGGCGGAGGGAGAGGCGGCCTCGCCTCAGGGTCTGGCTGCAGGGACACAGGCCAACCTCGGAAAGGCCCAGGGGGAAGGGCGGCCATCAGCTTTGCCTGTCTCTGCAGAGCCACCCCCAGCCTCCAGTGGAGGAGCTTCTGCAAAGTCTGTTTCTGGCGGTCAGGACGTGGCCATCTTCCGAGGCTGACTCCTGAGCCCCGTTTTCCCGACGAGCCCAGGGCAGCCAGCGTCCAGTCCGCCTTTCCGAGGCCTCATCGGTGTGTGTGTTCTGGGGGCTGCGCAGCCACCGGGCACAGCCGCCGCCGGGCACAGCCGCCGCCGGGCACAGCCGCCGCCACCCAGACGAGCCCTGGCACCCCCCTGCCCCGTCCCCGAGGGTCTTCCCTGGCCGTGGGCAGTCGCTGGAACGTTCGCCGTGACGCGTTGGAGTCTGGGCCGTAAAGCAGACCTCAGCGTCCATGAGAGACTGAAATCGTACAGTGTGTTCTGTCACCTACAGCATAAGTGAGAAGTAAACAGAAAAGATACATGGAACATTCCCAAATATTTAGAAATAAACCAGCTTGTAAATAACACATGAGTCAAAGAGTATGGCAGAAAGGAAATTAGAAAATATTTTAAATTATTTAGTACATGAAAGCCAAAAATCTTCAGAATTTGAGAGCTGCCGGAATCACCTGCGGAGTCGCTGCAGACTCCACGGCAGGGCGCCTGGCGCAGGGCGAGCCGCGTCACACCTGCCGGAGCAAGTGCAGAGGCTGGAGACCCCACCTGCCTCACTGCCCCTAGTGCCTGAAGTCCTTAGTGACGGTCGCGCCTGGCTCTGTTCACAGGCGATGAAAAGTCTCTGGGCGCAGGGCGCAGACCAGCTCCCGGAGGCGGCCGCACCAGGCCGAGGCGGGAGGCTGTTTCTCCAGCTGCGCACACGCCGGTCGCCTGCCAGAGATGGCTGGGATGGGAGGTGTGTTAGAACTCTCGGGGGACAGGGCGTGGCGGGAGCTCCTGGCCTCTCCCGCAGTGCTGGTCCTTTGGGACCACCGGGTGACCTGGGGCAGCCGTGTGTGGCAGGGGAGGGGTCGGGAGGCTGCAGAACTGCCGGGGGCTCGCTCCAGAGCCTGCGCGGAGGGTGTGTGCCGCTGTCCCTGTCACGTGCCGAGACTGGGCCCTCTGCTGGCCGCGCAGCCCGTGGTCTCTGCTGGGGACCTCCGGGGTCCTGGGCAGCCAGGCAGCCCCTCCTGCCTCAGCCTGGTGCCCTCTGGCTGTCAGGGAGGGAAATTCAATTTTTACAAGATTGATGGTGTCACGGTGATATTTTTAGCTGAGTCTGGTTCAAATAATAGGCCATTAATTGAAAAAGGAAATTGAAATGAATTTATCTTGTACATAAATGCTGTCACGGGTATTAATAGGGATCAGAAATAGTGGCCTGTTCCCAGAAAGCAGCTGGACCCGAAGCCGCGCCTGGCCTGTTGCAGGAGCATGCGGTGGGGGTCCGCGGCTCCTGGTGGTGGGGACACGGCCTGGAGGAGTTTCGGTGACTCGCAGGTGCCCATCGTCACCAGGAGGTGGCGCCCTCGCCCGTCGCACGGCGGAGCGTTCCCGCAGGAGGTGAAGGCGATGCTAAGCTTTGCTCAGAGGGCTGCTGCGTGCAGAGCAGGGGTGACAGCGGTCTCCCGAGGGCTGCTCTGCGCGGCGGCCCCTCCCCAGGCCCTCAGTCCCTGGTGGGTTGTCTGTCCGTGTGCTCGCAGGCTCCGGGGTCTGTCCCTGCAGAGGCGCTGCCAGTCCCGCCTGCTCTGGCTTAAGGGCTGGGGGCCGGGTCCCAGCGCTGTCGGCAGTGCTTGGAGTGTCGGTCACTGCGTGCGCGGAGGGCACCAGCTCGGCGTGTTGGCGCCGTCCAGTGTGAGCTGGGCAGGACGGTGGGAGCTAGCGCGCGGGTCCCAGGGCCCAGAAGTGCCCGGAGCCCCACAGTGACCGACTGCGATGTGCCTGGCGTCTGTTTTGTTTGTTGTCTTGCTCCCAAAGTCACGCTGTCTGAGAGCAGCGGCCGTGACGCCTCCGTGCTCTGCCTGGAGCCAGGACGCGGGCCTAGCACGTCCCGGGTGCTGTGGCATGTTCAGATCTGTGGATGGGGTTTCGGGGGTGGATCAGTGCTCTCGTGGAGGAGCCAAGGCTTGGCTTGTGGCTGGAGGGTGGGGGCTCCGTGGCCCTCCCAGTGGATGGGACAGGCAGGGGGTTTGGGGAGGGCAGAATGGGGCCGTGCACTGAGAGGGATTTAAGGCCGGGGTTGGGGGACATTGCCGGGGTCCGGCTGCAGGGGGCCGAGCCAGGGCCGGGTTTGGAGATGGGAAGACCAGGCTGGACCACCCAGGTGCGGGAGGGAGTGGGGGAGGACAATCAAAGCTGTCCGGGCCCAGAGCCCCCTGCCTGGGATGACGGAGAGGCCCCGGCCTTCTGCGTCCCCCAGGGGCTGAGAGAGGAGCTGGGTGTGGCGCCCAGTGGGGGAGGGACTCGGGGTCTGTGCTGTGCCAGGACACCGAAGTCACTGGGCTACTTTCACAGCAGGGACCCTGAGAGGAGAGCGTGCGGCACCGTCCACACCTACACGTTAGGTACCTTTGGCGTCCCGGCAAGACGGTTACCCTTAACACCCCTCCACATTTTTATATGAGCCGGGAAGGACCAGGATGTTCCCATTTCTTACCATGAGCAGGTTTTAAGACAGGTTCTGCTCCCGTCACACCGTAAATAAAACCCGAGCAGCTCCCTCGGGGAGGAGGGAGAGTGTGGGTAGCACCCTCGTCCCGCTGTGGAAGAAGTTGCAGATCTGTTTCCATGCGATTTCTCCCTCGTCTAGTTTCACTGCAGGAGCCAAGCGTCGAGGTCGGAGGTGTCTGTCACTGCATTTTGCTGGTCATTTGCTCGACGAAGAAGCCCAGAGGAAGAAGAGGGGCTCTCATTAAACTGAAGAATCCCTCTTTTTTGGTTTTTGCCATTTGGTGGCTTTCTGAGGAAGAGTGAATGGGGGGCCAATTTTTTGAGAGCCTTTCTTTGTCTACCACTAGAATTAATTGCCTCTCTATTTACGAGCGCAGCACTACGGCTGGCGGACTTCAGGTGCTGTGTGTGTGGGCAGGCCTGAGTTCCCGTGTCCTCCCAGCTCAGCCTGGCACCTAGCTGTCGGGGCACTGGTGGGGCTGTGTGGGCGCAGGCGCCTGAGTGGGGGGTCTGAAGCCAAAATCCAGGGCTCTGGTCCCTGCCGGGCTATGCACCGGCTCCAAACTGGCCCGCCTGGGCTGGTGGGGCCGGGCAGGGCCTGTGCGTGGCCCTTGGTGGTCTTGGAAGACCAACTCCAGCCCCTTGAATCCTCAGCCGGTTCTGTATGCACTTCCAGAGCTGCCCTGGGCTGGGAGGCGGGAGGCATGCGTGGTGTTCTGTGCGGCCCACTTGTGTCGGCTTCCCGGGAGTCTGCATTGAGGAGCAGCGGGGCCAGGGCTGCACCCAGACAGGGCAGCTGGGCCTGGGGCCCCAGGTGGCCCGGATGGTTTCCAAGTCCGCTCTCCTTAGGAGGAGCCCTCCACTGGGGTGCCTGCTAGGCCCAGCAGCGGAATCCATGGTGTCCGCCTGGGCCCAGAGATGGCTGTGGTCTGCTCACTTGAGGCTCTGTGGCTGGGAGCAGGACTGTGGGCCCACAAGGTCCACCGTGCAGGCCACCAGCTCATGGCAACTGCCCACCACCCGGCGGGGCCTGTCTCCTTCGCCTTCCGCCCCTGCGCCTTCCACGCTGCCTTCCGTGCTGCCGGGGACGGGTCCTCCCAGCTGGGGCGTCCTGGCTTCCGGGAGGGGCCTGGGCCTCCTTTCTGCAGGGCAGGGTCTGCTGCGCGTTGAGGTGGGGGCGTCGGCTGCTCCCTTTCTGGTGACCACATCTCTGTGCACATTGTGGGCACCAGCCCCGCTCCTGGGGTCCACTCAGAGGCGCGAGGCTGCTCTCCCAGCCCTGGCAGCAGCCCTGGTGCTCACGCGTGGGGTCCCTGCGGCAGAAGCGTCTGGGGAGTGGGGGCTCGCCCTCCCGCTGTTCCTCTCCCCTCCCCTTCTCTGTTCTCCCGAATAGGATTTTAGGGGAAATTTATGGAAAATTAATGGAGTTTGCTGACGCTCTTTGATCCGAGGAGGGGTGGAGAGACAAGCACGCGGTGGCGCTCTTCTGCTCTGGGCGCGACTCCCGCCCGCCCGGGCGCTCACCCTCCTCACCTGCCCACGACAGCCTGATGAAGTGAGAAGGGCCGAGATTGGTTTTCCGAGGGCACCAGGCCCTCCTCGCCCCGCTAAATCACGGCTGTCGGCCCAGCTGGCGGGTAATGACCTGCCCTGCCTCAGCGCCGCGGCCCCGCGGGACGGATGATGTGCGCCAGGCAGCACCGGGGCTGTGGTGAAGGTGAAGCTGTCGTATTGATCTTTTTAGCACTAAAATATGAGCCACTTTGCTCCGCTCCCCACTGCTGTGATGTGAGAAATAATAACTCGGATCCAAATTAAAAATATTGATCTCTGGAAGGTGCTGAAAGTAAATAAACACCTTCCGAAGTTTTCGGGTCAGCCGAGAAATGGTATTCAGCAATAAATGTGTCGGCATGTCAGAGTCCAGGGTTCTTGATCTGTTTTTTCTTTGAATTGATTTTTCATTATTTACTTCCTAAAAGTGTTGGAATTTGGTCCTCCAATGTTAAATCCCAGTGTTTGGGCAAATTATTTCTTTGGGCCTTATGAGGTGCTCCTAATCCACTCCCTCATTGATTGATTGATTTTTGACTCAATAAGCTTGCAGTCCCCTGCTTTATTTAGGACTTCCATCATAATTTTTTGTACATTTAGGCCTGACTTTTTTATTTCCCTCTAACAGATGAGCTGACATTGGGCTATCAAACGTGTGGGAAAACAATTGGCGCGAGGTTAATTTCACCACGGGCTCCGCGCATTCTAAGGAGACGTGGGTGTTTCCTGGCTGCGGGCCAGGCCTTGGGGCGCAGCCTCCGGACCCGAGTGCTCTGTTCTCCCACGGGGCTGAGTGTGGTCCCGGGGTGGTGCCCACAGCGCCCACCGTGGCCCTGGCATCTGCAGGCTGCCCGCCGCCGGGCAGCTCCGTGAGCACAGCAGAGGCTGAACCGTGTGTGTTTGAGAAGTTTTCTTCTCGGAAGGCAGCGGAGAGCACAGCCGAAGCACGTGGCTCCACGTGGCCAGGCAGGGAAGGGGAAGGTGCAGGTGTCAGAGACAGGTGGGGAAGGACAAAGGACGGTGTCGGGCCAGTGTCTGTGTGGTTCTTGCTAGCGGTATTAGGCCCTTCACTGGTGTCCGTGGTGAGCAGCTGCCGGCGTGAAGCCCCTGCACTGGCGTGAAGCCCCTGTACCCGGGGTGGAAGCCCCTGCACCCGGGGTGGAAGCCCCTGCACCCGGGGTGGAAGGCCCTGCACCCGGCGTGGAAGGCCCTGCACCCGGGGTGGAAGGCCCTGCACCCGGGGTGAAGCCCCTGCACCCGAGGTGGAAGGCCCTGCACCCGGGGTGAAGCCCCTGCACCCGGGGTGGAAGGCCCTGCACCCGGGGTGGAAGGCCCTGCACCCGGGGTGGAAGGCCCTGCACCCGGGGTGGAAGGCCCTGCACCCGGGGTGGAAGGCCCTGCACCTGGGGTGAAGCCCCTGCACCTGGGGTAGAAGCCCCTGCACCTGGGGTGGAAGGCCCTGCACCTGGGGTGGAAGGCCCTGCACCTGGGGTGAAGCCCCTGCACCTGGGGTGGAAGGCCCTGCACCTGGGGTGAAGCCCCTGTACCTGGGGTGGAAGGCCCTGCACCTGGGGTGAAGCCCCTGCACCTGGGGTGGAAGGCCCTGCACCTGGGGTGAAGCCCCTGCACCTAGGGTGGAAGGCCCCAGCGGGCAGAGGCGTGAGGCTGGTCTCGGCAGCTCCAGGGTGCCTGCCCTTGCCGCCCGCAGGCCTGCTCTCCGAGCCTGTGTTCTCCACGCCAGGTGGACCTGCAGTGCCTGCAGATGGGGCTGTCTGTGAGCCGTGAGGTGCAGCACTCTTGACATTAGGCATCACGGTGACGCTAGCTGGCACGTCTACGGAGCTCTCGGCCTGGGCTCTGCCCGAGCACTTCACTGAGAGCATCTCACAGAATCCTCCGCCAGCCCGGCTGCCCCGTCGGATCAGGAGGCTGAGGCCTGGGAGCTTTGCCGGCTTCTGTTGGGTCTCTCGGGTGTGAGCCCGGGGCAACGAGGCTGCTTCCATGCGGCACAGATGTCGGCCCGGGGTCTGCACAGCTAGCGTGTGTCTTCAGGCCACAGTGGTGCCCTGTGCTGCATCTGATGCCTGTCCTTCCTCCCGCAGCCATGCCACAGGCAAGAGGGCGCATCTCGGGGCGCCCTCCCGTGCAGGAGCCTCGCCGGCCCGTGCCTCAGGGTCCAGGGTGCTGCTGCCGTCTCCTCATGGCGTAGATGAGCTCAGGGCCCTGTCCGGCCCAAGGTAGGTGGCAGATCCAGGAGGCCCCCGGGCTGGCCGGCTCAGCCCAGGGCCTCGCGTGGCTCCCAGGCAGGAAAGTGAGCTGCAGCCTTTCGGCCTTGCTCCAGGGATGCTGGCCACGCGTGCTGGGCCCTGCCAGGAGCCAGAGTGCAGAGCCGGTAGTCACACCTGACCTCTGCCCTCGAAGCCCTCATTCCAGGCTGACGGACGCGGGGGCTGAGGATGTGGCAATTCCTGTTGGGACTAGGTGGTCCGGAAAATGGTGTCTTACAGGGGTTGCCTTGGAAGAATCCAGAACTAGGGGGGCCAGGAGCTCCTGCCGCCCTGGCCGTGGGGCTGCGTGCAGAAGGCTCTCTGCCCCAGTGGGGCACGTCCATCAGCGCTGGTCCCGAGGCGTGGTGGCGCAGTCTGCTGGGGAGAAGACGTCTGCGTGCAGGAGCCGGGCCAGGGCTGCTCGAGGAGGACAGTCCCACAGTGCCTCCCCTGGCACGGACCGAGGGCCCCGCTGCAGCCAGCGCTGTTCTGAGTCGGCCCTCGCAGCTCTCCGCGGCCGCCTATGCCTGGGGAAATTGAGCAACTCACCCACATGGCCGGGGCACGCGCAGCAGGCTCCTGCACTGTCTCTGGGCTCCAGAATCCGACCACATGCAATGTGCAACACGGGACACGTTACATGCAACATGTGACACGGCACTCCACGTGACCCAGCTGTGTCCTGTGGAGCTCGTGGAGTCGAGGGAGCAAACGTGTGAATGTGCATAGTCAGGAAGTGTGAGCAGAACCTGAAGGAAGTGTGGGCTGAGGGCAGAGAGCACTGCAGGCCTGAAGGAGACCAGGAGCTGGAGCAGGTGGAGCTGAGCACGCGGTGGGGAGTTGGAACCTGAGGCTGAGCAGGAGTGAGCTACAGGAGGAGCAGGGGGAGAGCATTCCTGCCGGGGCTATGGCGTGTGCACGGAGGCTCCACTGTGGACACAGGAGTGTGTCTCTGGTCCCCTCAAAGTAGGGCCTGCTGCCCGGCGGGGGGCAGCTGCTTCCCCAGAGGGACCCCTCCCTGGTGGCCCTCCCCGGCCACTGAGCATGGTGGGGACATGGAGGCCCCCCGAGGCAGCTCTGGGGGAAGGGGGAGGAGCCCAGGGAGTGGGTCTCGGTGGCACACGACTGTCCAGTGTCACTTGAGGGCAGAGGATGGCGCAGCAGACTCCTCTGGGCAAAAGCTGACGAGCGAGGTCAGGAATTTGTGTGGAAGAGCAAAGGACTGGGGTGTCCACCACGACTTTGCAGATGCGTGAGGTGGAGGACTCTCCTCCGGCTGAGACGTGTCACAAATCCGCGGTGATTGAGGCTGTGTGGTGTTGCTGTGAAGCCAGATGGACAGATCAGAACATCGTGGCGGGTCTAGGGACAGGCCCACCGTTGACGCAGGTATTGGGCACTTTCTGACGTAGGTATTGGGCACTTCCCAGAGAGGGCGATCTTTTCAGCAAATGGTGCTGTAACAATTCCATGACCACGTGCAAAAAGTCAACTCCAGCCCTTACATACAACCATATAAAAACTCAGCGTGCAGTGGCTCACAGACCTAGCACAAGAGCTAAAACTATAAAACTTCTACAAAAACACACAGAAAATTGTAGTGACCTTGGATTTATCAAAGATTCCTTAAATAGGACACACAGACACAAACCCTTGTAAAAAGAAATTCATCAATCGGAGTTCATGAAGATGAGAAAAGTTTGCTCTTCAAAAGATACTATTATAAAAATAAAGAGACAGTTCACAGCCCAAGAGAAAATGCCTGTACGGTATACCCAGCAAAGAACTTTTATTTGGAGTACTGTATGCAAAGAGCTCTCGCAACTTAATAATAGTAGGACAAACAACCTAATGTTTAAGATGGGGAAAGATCTGAACAGACATTTCACCGGATGAGATACAGACATGGCAGATGAGCACATGAAGATTCTCAACGTTAGTCATTGGGGTAATGCAAATTAAGACCACAAGTGTTGTTTGAAGATCACTAATTTTCTGCTAACAGCTAGAGTTATAAAGACCATATCAAGTGTTGGCTAGAGTGGGAAGAACTAGAGCTCCCTCCTTGCTTGTGGAAATGCAGAGTCACACCCCCGCTTGGGAAGACACTTCTCAAACACCTTGAGGATGCACCTATCACGTGACCCGCCCATTCCCCTCCTGGGTGTTTGCCTAAGAGAAGCTAAAGCACATCCCACGTGAAGGTGAGTGTGCGCACGTTCACAGCAGCTTTGTCCAGAAAAGCCAAAGCCATCGGCGGCCGGACAGCCACCCGCAGGGGAGTGGGTTGCAGACCACGTACCACTTGGCAGGACAGAGGAGGAGCCACTGATGGGTCAGCAGCGAGTGAGGGTCAGCATGGCTACGCCGAGCGAGTGGAAGCAGAGAAGAGAAGACTGCTCTCTGTGCAACCTCATGTGTGT
This sequence comes from Mirza zaza, assembly GCA_008750895.1. NCBI lineage: Eukaryota > Metazoa > Chordata > Mammalia > Primates > Cheirogaleidae > Mirza > Mirza zaza. The sequence continues at coordinate 44,878 of VSMD01124658.1, forward strand.
GGTATTCTCAAACGTGTCAGCTGGTCTGTAATGACAGGACGGGACTCAGACAGCAGTTTCCCGGGGCGGAGCAGGGGCTGCAGGGATTACACGGGGCCTTGGCGGGTGGCTGTGCCTGTCGTCTGGTTGTGGTGCCTTCCTGGGCGTACAGATGTGTCAGAACCTAACTGACACACGTCACGTCTGTGCAGTTCCATGAATGTCACACTTCCTGACACCGTAAAAAGTGTAGTCCTATCGTTCATGGCTTGTGTGGCCAAACTTTAAATGGTTTAATGGGAAAGGGAATATTTCCATTACAAATTGTGCAAATTCCTCCATGTATCTCATGACTAAGGAAACTCAGTATTCTATAAGAAATAATAGAGTATGAATAATTATCTACTTGACGGCACATGTGCGGATAGTATTGATAGAAAATTGAAAAGACGTGCTTTAGGGTAAGGCTTTGTAGGTTTTGAATGTGACGGGAGTGGCTTTGGCTGGCGTTGGCCAGAGGTGGACATGCTGTGTCACAAGGGGAACCCCACGTCACCTTGTCAGGGCATGACCAGTCTCAAGGCCCTGCTGCCGAGACTGCGTGTGCCCTTCACGTCCCCTCCACGGTGCCAGAGGGTCTGCCTGTGCGGAGGGGCAGGAGAAGCCCTTGTCTTCGGGCTGTGAGGGCCGTGGGCCCTGCTGGCCCCGGGCAGACATGGCTCTGCCCACCTGCCCCAGCTCACCGTCATGCCCGTCCCGGCTGTGCCCACTCAGGACGCGCACCGTGTCCACCCATGACCCTGGCAGGGGAGGACAGGTTGTTCTCCGGCCCTGACCATGGGTGGTTTGCCCAGCCTTCCGTCCCGCTCCCACTGCCAGGCGCTGCCAGCCCTGGCCCGGGTGGGGGGCGCATGGCTCCGCTGCCCGGCCGGGACCCCAGGCCCCGTCTTGGCCACTCGGCTCCCACCCTGCCAGGCAGGGAGTCTGTAACGGGCTCTCTGGCGAAGGGCGAGTCCAGCGCCACGTGGCCGCTGATCTATCAGGCGGCCGACAGGCGTGATCGAGTGCCGTGTCACACGCAGCCCAGGAAACAAATACGCCGCGCAGAATGTATTGGTGAACAAACTGAAAAATTGTAAAGCTCTTAAGGACTTTCATGCTTGTTAGCATTTTTTGACAGAAAATCACTGGAGCAGTGAACACAAACAAACGGTCAGGGCTGATTCGCAGTTTAGCTTGTTGCTCTGCTCGCGTGGCCTCAGGCGGCCGGGAGTCTCTGCGCCTCTCCTCACGAGCAGGTCTCTGTCCGTGGCCGCGTTTTCGGCTGGGAGCTCCCTCGAGCCCTCAGTGCCGACTTCGCCCGGGCGTGGGCTCCTGGGAGATGGGTTATTTTTCTGGAGGAGACCGGAGCGAACTTACTGAGCAAGTGCTTTCTGCAGAGCCGGTTTGCTTCGGAGGGAGGAGCGGTGTGGACCTGGCTGGTCACGTTTCCAGGCTGAATTCACAGAACGGACTCAAGCCTGTGGGGAGTCACAAGGGCACTGGGAGGGGCCGCTGAGGAGGAAGGGGCCCGGCTGACCTGCTCAGGGCCGGCCTGCACCCGGGGCCTCCTGACACCGCTCTGGGGGCTGTTGTCATCTCTGCGGGCGCCGGTGTCCCTGCACGTCCTCCCTGCTGACGGCCGTGCGCTGGCTGTGCTGAGTCGGGGTGGTGAGGTGCCCACTGCGTGCAGGGCGGCCGGGCTGCCGGGGTGGCCCCTGCCAGCCAGGCCTGGTGATCTGCATGAGAAAGAGCCATCCCTGTGTCCTTGAGGGGGGCCCTGTCACCCTGTCGGGGCAGTGTGGAGGGCCCTGCCTGCAGAGCAGAGCTGCCTCCTGCTGTCTGAACACAGGTGTCGCCGACACTGGAGCCCGTGGGGTGGTGGCGGTGGTCAGTTTTGTTGACTGGGGTCTGGTTGACCTTGCGGTCACTCTCCGGTGCCCCGTGTGTGATGAGGTTCCTCTGCTGTGCCTGGCTGCACGCGGGGCTCCTGGGGGGGGCGGGGGCGGCCACGTCTGCTCCGTTATTAGCTCAGGGTTAACCCCCCAACCCCAGTTCCCAGGTGCCGGGCAGGGGACCAGCAGTCTCTGTACCCAGTCGGCTCTCGTCCAGCTCTGCTGGTCCCCGCTTGGCAGTTTTAAACAGGCGTGTTTGTGTGGGGAGGATGGAGACCCCGACTCAGGAGGGGTGGCCTGGCTGTGTCCTGGCTGTGGTCTGGTGGCGGTGGCCCTTTCTCCAGCCAGTGCTGGCTGAGGGTCCCCCACCAGTCAGGGAGCTTGTCGGGAGTCTCTGAGTTTCCCTTGGCAGGGGGAGCTGGGCAGTCAGAGGCTGCCCTCCCCACGCACAGCTTTCCCAAAGTCCTGGCCGCGTGGCGCCCTGTGTGGGCAAGGCCCGCCCAGACTAGGACGCTTGTGCACGGGGGCCCTGCCCGCCTTGCGAGTGCCCCGGGCTGGCAGTTTGGCGCACTTCTCTGCCATCCCAAACACGGCTCCCCAGACTTCTCACGTGGCCAGGCTGCCACCGCTGCCCTCGTGGCCTTCAGAACACAGGAAAACCAACTCACTGAGTTACAAAAATGCCCTTCCTAGAAGTAAATTTATTGCGTGTTTTTTCACTTGACTTTGTTGCCTTTTGGGAGAAGAACGTGATTGTTAAGTACCATGAGGAAAAGTAGAGTTGAAGTTGTAGGGGTTGCACTCATTGTGTGATTTTCCTTGGTTGAGAGGAACCACGCATCCCTGCCACGCCATCTCTGCCACTGCTCACGGCCGTGTCCTGTGCGCCTGGCTTCACTCCCGCCGTCCCCACACCACGACTGCTTTCTGTGTCACTGAGTCCTTGCTAGTTGTTAATCTGTGAGCTCAGGAAAGTAATTCACACTCGGGGATATTTACATTTGGCCTTCCAGAAGGAGGGGCCAGTTGAACACGAGTCCACCTTTGACTGGTTTCAGGTCCGGCTTCTGCTGGGGGGCCTTGAGGAACTGTGAGGCCGCCTCATGTGAGAAAGGGGGGCGGTGGTGTCCTCCCGGCCACACCGTGCATGGTGGGGACGCCGCCGCTGACCCTCCCTCCTCCCGGGGGGTTGGGGTTCAGACAACTGACATGCACATCGCTGGGTTTGAGAACAGCCGGGGAAACCGTCAGGTCACCCGAAACCAATCAGTCAGCGGAGCGTGAGGCAAAGCCTCCCTTCCCTCCGGCCACTTTTCTGGAGTAGAGCAGTGTCCAGAATTGTCCCAGGGAACCCTGAGAGATTGGCCACCCCCTGCTCAGGCATCTCTCGAACAGCAAGTGTTACGCTTTGCTCTTCATCTTGAAATTAACGTGTGGCTGTCAATTTTTATTGCCGATCTAACGGATGAAGTCTGGCGATTGCAGCTGTCCCCAGCGCTGTCCCCAGCGCATGCCCCGCAGACCTTCCTCGCCCTCCCAGCCCGGCTGTGAGTGGCGGGGGACGTCTGTGCGCAGAGAGCTCTCGGGAGGCCACTGGGCTTGCTCTGTGCGCTCAGTGTCCGAGAGTCATGGGGGTAAAGCTGATTTTTCCCTTTAATTTTCTTTTTATTAATTCCCTACCCCACCCCCTCCGCTGCCTGGAAAATAAATGGCTGGACGCTGTCTCGAGCCGGGGCAGACCAGCGTGCTGGACGAGACTGAGGTCTCAGCTCAGTGGGCTCCAGTGATGCAATGACGTGCATGCGCTTGTCTAATATTGTCTAACAGATGCTGCTCGCCAGCTCAGGACAGCAGCCGTTTCCACCGCAACCCGAACCGTCTTGCGCGTGGCCCCCTTTGGGTTAGAGCGAGGCTATTTAATAAATGTTGGCTGCTCTTCCAACCATCATAATTATTTAAAGGGTTTTCAAAACGGAGAGGACAAATCAAATCAAGCCATTACTGTTGAATCTCATTCTGGAGTTAAGTGTATTTTTAAAAATGTGGGTCTTGTTTAGAGGCACCTCCCAGTTTTCATCTATTATCACAATAATTGAGTTTGTAGCTGGAATTAAATTTATCAAATTGCATTATCCTCTTTAGAAATTGGATCGGCATCCCGGCAGGGCGCGGCAGAAGTTAATCTGCTTTGCCGAAGCCTCCAGTGGCCCCCGTGGCGGGGCTGCGGGGGCTCAGACGTCTTCCTGTCACCCCAGACACGATGTAATTTCTCCTCAATCCCTTGTGCAAATAATGACATTTGAATCGAGCATTAACAGGCTTAATTACTTTAAAATTGTCATTTTAATTTACACTGATATAGTATTGATCATACAAGCAGAGATTAAGCTGTTCAGTGGAGCGGATGATGGGGAATTAAACATTAAAGGGTCCTCGAGGGGCCGCGTGCGCTGCCCAGCGCCAGCCGGAAGAGGGATGATATTTCTCGGTAATGAACTGGCGGCATGCGGGGACATGAATCTTGGGCTCCTGGAAAAGGGGAAATAATGGGGTTTGGGAGGCATTAGCAGGTTATTCATTCGCCGCCATGCACCAATCCTCCAGCGGTTCGCCTGCCTCACCAACATTTATTTATCCAGCAAATTCCGGAGCTTCGACCTTTTTGCTAAGTACATCGAACATAAGTTGAAGTGGAGATTTTTCAGGTGTAACTTTTACAAGTATTTGTTATTTTTTCTGATTCCTGGGTAACATCAGACCAAGTTATTCAGCTATTCGAACGCGCTTGGTCCGAAGGCCCTTGCGGGTCAATGGGGGGCAGGGCGGTGGCTCTCGACTCTGCCAGGCCCCTCCCCCTCCCATGGTGCCTCGGGCCTCCCCTGCCCCAACCTCACTCTTTATTTTTGGAAATTCCAAAGGTAAATCCCAGTTCGAGTATCATGGGTCTCGTTTTAGACAAGATGACATGAGAGTCTCGCATTTTTGCCATGTGTCTCGCAATACTGGCGGTTTGCCTCCCGTGGCGGTTTACGTTTGCGCCGGCTGTGGTGTCACCAGACTCGTGCCCGTGGCCGCAGGTGCGAGGGACACAGTGCGGGGCCGGGGCAGGTGTCTCCCTTGGAGGCAGGCACGTCTCACGGACTCTGGGCACAGTCAGAGCACATCGAATCTCTTAACCTCAGACTGTTTCGCTTTTCGGAGGTTACGTAATAAAAACTTAAGTGATTGATTTTATAGCTCAGCAGGGAGTGATGAAATTCTTGATCACTGTCCATAATGGCTTTATTTTAAACAGTCGGCTGGAGATTTGATTAAAGCGTGATCAGGGAGATGAGAAAGTGCCACCGTTTCTCCTCAAGTTAAACATGGATTTGCACAGGGAGGATTACAAGGGCTTATCACTTCTCCTGGCATTTTTGTTCTCTTCAGTGGGATTTAAAAGCTTGTTCCCCATTTCACTCATTCTTTGAGTAGTTTGGGGTCTTGTAGATAGCGCTGTGGTTTGGTTGGTTTGTGTGGCCACCTTTAAAACCACCGAGTCCTGACCCATGGCTCCTCTGCACCGTCTCTCTGAGCACGTGCGCTTGCCGGGCAGATTCCTAAAACCTGGTTGTCTCCTCCGCATTCCAGCTGGGGAAACTGAGGCACGAGGCGGTTTAGGACAGCTGGTTAGTTAAGCACAGCTGGTGAGCAGCTGGTGAGCAGTTTTGTGAGTGGCTGGCGCAGCCTGGCCGTGGCCCCTGCCCGTGGTTTGTGGTGAGGCAGCAGCACCTGTACTTCCAGCTCCACCTGTGGCCTTGGGTTGTCGGCACCTCCTCCAGGGACGGAGGGGAGCTCCAGGGGCCCCGTTTTATGAACAGAGGTAGCCACCCTCAAGGAGGCCCCGGGAAGGTTCTCCTGGGGGCCGACGGTGACATTTGGGTGCCACTCAGCCTTGTCCTTGAAGGCAGTGGGTGGCTTCCTCACGCCCTCACACGACAGTGTGAACGTGCCCTTAGCATGATGTCGAGTCAGTGAGACTGGAAGGCGTGGGGCCGAGCCACGCAGCTCTCATCTGACCGCCTGCCTTGCACGTGCCATGTGGGCAGGGGGAATGGGGTGGGCCACGACGGCGCCCTTGACACGACACGTAGCCCGCAGTGAAATTTGGGGGGATACGGTTAGCATTTCAGCACTGGAATTCGACCTTGCTTTCTAGACCAGCTTTGTGCCGCGCGCTTTCTCCCCACCGAGATGAGGCTCGTTTCTCACACGTTGGCTGTCACCGTCTCACGTGGGCCCAAGTCTCTCCATGGGCGCAGCTGCGTGTTACACGCTAGCACAGTGGCCACAGTTAACGTCCTCTGCACGCTTGCGAGCTCCCTGCCCCCAGCACTTGTGCTGTCTTGTCCTCTGTCCCTGCGCTGCTGGTTACCTTGGGAGCCCAGGACTTGCTGGTAACCTGTCATCCCTCTGGCCCATCTTCTAGTGTGGCCCCATCCGGGACCCCTCTCCCTGTCTCCTCCTACCAACCCCTCTGTCCTCGATGGGCCTGGAGCGCACTTGGCACGTCCCCAGGGTCACAGCCTTCTCCCAGCGATCCCCTCGCTGGGCCCAGAGTGCACTCGGCACGTCCCCAGGGCCACTGCCTTCTCCCAACGATCCCCTCGCTGGGCCTGAGCATCCCCAGGGCCACTGCCTTCTCCCAGCGATCCCCTCGCTGGGCCTGAGAGTCCCCAGGGCCACTGCCTTCTCCCAGCGATCCCCTCGCTGAGCCTGAGCGTCCCCAGGGTCACTGCCTTCTCCCAACGATCCCCTCGCTGGGCCTGAGCGTCCCCAGGGCCACTGCCTTCTCCCAGCGATCCCCTTACTGGGCCTGAGAGTCCCCAGGGCCACTGCCTTCTCCCAGCGATCCCCTCACTGGGCCTGAGCGTCCCTAGGGCCACTGCCTTCTCCCAGCGATCCCCTCGCAGCCACTGCCCTCACTGCAGCCTGGCGCTCCCTGGGGCCCCAGCCGTCTCCTGCCTCAGCCTGGACCCCGGGCGCCCCCATATCCCCAGACTCTTCCCCCCATTCCCTGCAGCCCCCAGTTGCCCTCTCTCGCCAGCACGACCCTGGGCGCCCAGGAGCACCGTCAGTCCCGTCACAGAGGGGAGGGTGGCGTGGGAGGGGCGCTCCTGTCTCCTGCGCCTCCCCCGCCCGAGGCACAGCTGGCCCTCTGCTGCGCCTGATGTGCCATCTCCCCAACCTTCCAGGAGGTTCCATCGGAGAGTCTTCTCTGGTTTTCCTGTCATGCCAGGTCACCCCTGTTAGCAGGCAGGCTCGCGGCTTCCTCTTCCTGTGGGAGAACCTTCCGTGACCCCGTATCCCCGCCAGCCCCTCGTCCTGCGCAGTCCCATCTCTTGGCGGGTCCTGCCCAGCAGAGTGATGGTGTGCGGCCGGGCAGCAGCGCAGAGTGCAAGTGTGCGGACACAGCCGTGGCCTGACGGCTGTCACTTCCCTGGGTCTTTGTCAGCGAGGCTGATTTATGACAAGGCCATTAGTGGGAGGCAGCTTTCTCTGGTGTCTTTTCCCGTAAGGGTTGTTCATGACTTGGCCTCAGACAAGGGAAGGAAGGAGAGGTCTTTCTTCCAGAGTATCGGGAGCACCACGAGGCCGGCGTGCGGCGTGTTGGTGCCTCCTCCTCCGCCGGGAGCGCTCTCCGTCTCCATTTTCTGGTTGGGGCAGTGGGGTTGTCCTGTGACGAGTGTCCGGCTGGGGGTCCTGGTGCAGTGGCCTCTCCCAGGTCCCAGGGAGGCACGTGGGACTTGTAGGTGGGGAGTTTAAACGTGGCCTCTGCCTCTCTGCTTTTGAAGGACAAAGCCGGTCCTGGCTCGCGTAGCCGTCCCTGCCGCGGCTTCTAATTCTGGTGTCAGCCAAGGACACATTTGGGGCCACGCCCTGTGGTTCCTCTAGCGTGAAGGTGACAGCGGGATTGGAGTAGTTAGCAGAGGAGCCGTGTTAACGTGCGAGCGTGACGACGCTGCCCTGTGTGTCACGCGTGTGGCGCCCACTCAAGCTCAAAACAGCCCTATGGGGGGGTTCCCCGTGTTACATATGGGGAAACTGAGGCACAGACAGGTTCAGTAACTTGATTGAGGTCTCAAAACCTGGAAAAGGCAGGTGCGGGATTTTGAAATTAGTGTTCTGGCTCCCGAGCCCGTGTTCTAAACCGCCTGGCTCTGCTCGCTCCGAGCAGGTGGACACGTGGAGGGAAGTCGGTTCCGGCCAGGCCGGTGGCGGAGGCGGTGTTTGTGGTTGGCGGTGCCGATCCGGAGGCAGCAGTTGGGTGTCCAGGTAAATTAGAGGTTTAAGGCTGGAGGACAGGTTTCCCTAGAGCTTTGAATGCAGCAACGCACTGAGGAGGACGGGACGGGGGAGGGCTGTGCTCACTGCGCGGCTCCCACCGGGCGGATGCTGTGCGCCGTGTCGCCTCGCCTGCGCCTCACACAGGTGGAGTTGGGTGGCAGAGGCCCCGCTTTTTAAAGGTGGGGCAGGGGCTTTGCCGACGCTGCGCGTTTGCCGAGACCACGTAGCTGGAGACGGCAGAAGTGGAAACAGGTGCGAGCTGCAGATAGACAAGAAGAAAAGGCGAAAGTGAAGCGTGGGAAGACGGGGTGGAGCGCAAGGGTGGGTGTGAGGCGCGGAGGGCGACGGTCCACGGCGCGACGCGAGGGATCGGACCGGAGGGTGAGAGCAGAGGGGTGACCGGAAGTCACCGTTGAAGACACAAATCACAATGCTCCAAAGTTGGAAAACACTCCAACACGTGAAATTGGGAATCCCAGCGACCCCCTAGCATGATCAAAACAAATAGAAACCCAGAAAGGTCTTAATAAAACGCAGGACACTACAAGCCAAGGGGAAATCCGAAAAGCTGCGGTGGGGAGCGGCGGCCGTCACAGCGACAGCCAACTCCGACAGAAGCCGACTCCGCTGTGTCCCGAGCATGGAGCTCGTGTCCGGCACAAGTAGGTGTCTCAGAATGCGGTGGAATGCACGTGTAAGGGCGTTCCTCCGGCAGGCAGAGACTGACCCCAGGTGAGGTCAGGGACGCAGCAAGGAGGCGGCGCGATGAAAACGTCAAACGGTGTGGCCTTGAGCGAGTGTCCAGTGTGGGAAGGGGACGTCTCCTGCAGCTTTAGCGCAGAGAATGAGTGTTCACGTGGGGAGAGGCGTGGACGGGCCGGCGCCCGGCCGTGCAGCGCTGGGAGAGGGGCGTTGCGGGGCCCACGGGACCGTGACCGGGCAGCGCTGCAGTGGCTGCTGCGCAGGCGTTTGGGGGGGGGGGCTGAGTTCCCTTATCTGAAACAGGAGTGGATGGCAATTTCCCAATATAATTGAAATTTAAAAATCAATTAAAGCTTTTTATTGGCGTTTTATATGCCCTGAGCTGTTCTAATGGCAGAAGGCATTTTGTAAACAGCGTTTGTCAGAGCTGGCTGCTCTTAGAGTGCATCCTACTTTAATTATCCTTTTCCATAATGCACATAACCTATTTCTGCAGGACATTTGTAAGAATGAAACTGTAATTGAAAAGCTAATGATTTTTAGAAGATAAAAGTCAGAGCTGTTTTAATTATGATGCAGACTCTTTACATAATTTAATTGGCATAAAAGTTTATTGATTTACTTTTATAATCATTTAGACATGGAAAAATATAACTTAATACATTTCATAATTAAAACTAGTTGTTATTGTAAGACTGATGTTTTTCTTGGCTCATTATCAAAACTTTCTATTTGTAAAATATTTGTTATAGAAAAAGCATTTTGAGAGGAAGATACCTACGTGATGCAAATTAAAAACTGACTGGGGGTGCCTGCCAGATGGGACTTTGGTTCCTCTCACGCCTTTGTCTTCCATGGCATGGACAGCAGGACCCTGGGCTGTGTCGCCCCCTCCTAGATTCCGGAACATGGACTTTCCTTACCCACTAGGGAGTTTGCTTACTTTTCCAACTTCCTGGCCGGGCGCGGTGGCTCACACCTATAATCCTAGCATTCTGGGAGGCCGAGGAGGGTGGATCGCTCGAGGTCAGGAGTTCGAGACCAGCCTGAGCAAGAGCGAGACCCCGTCTCTACTATAAATAGAAAGAAATTAATTGGCCAACTAATATATATAGAAAAAATTAGCCGGGCATGGTGACGCATGCCTGTAGTCCCAGCTACTCGGGAGGCTGAGGCAGGAGGATCGCTTGAGCCCAGGAGTTTGAGGTTGCTGTGAGCTAGGCTGACGCCACAGCACTCACTCTAGCCTGGGCAACAAAGGGAGACTCTGTCTCAAAAACGAAAAAAAAAGAAAAAGAAAAATACTAAAAACAAAACAAGTTCAAGACCAACTTCCCACCTGGCATCAGCTCTTGAGATACGTTGAACCAGGCCGAGTCAGCCGCAGTTCCCTGTAGAAGGGTGGCGTGTTGGTGGGGGCAGGTGTGGGGAAGGGGCCATGGACGACTGTTTGTTTCCACCCTGCTCCTCAGGGGGAGGAGTCTCTGCGGCGTCCTCAGGTCCGCCAGAGCCGTCACCTCCCCATGGGGACAGACCGCCGCACCCAGGCAGCCTCAGGTTTCAGTCCTTCCTGCCCCTGTCTTTATTTTTACCTGATTTTTCTGTGCTGCCGTTGGCCGGCTGTTCTGTGTGCCTTTTACACTGTCACCCACGTGTCGTTCTCCAAGGCTCGGGAGAGAAGCCGCCCTGTCTCCCAGCTAACTGTGAAAACAGTGTTCAGTTTCATGTGTCAGCATCTCTATGGAATTGGCGGGACTTGGCTACTCATGTCACCGCTGCCCTGGATGCTGTGAGGTCTGGGCCAGCCCTGGGGCCCGGTCGCTCCCTCTTCCCAGGTCACTGTCAGGAAGCCACCTGCCCTTGGTGCGGCCTCATCCCTGACCGCCCTGGCCCTGTCACTCCTCCTGGCCTCTCCCCATGGCAGCCCAGGCCCGTCCTGGGCCCCACCCTTGTTGCCGGCTCTGGTTCCTCCTGGCAGGCTCAGCGTTCCATGGCTTTGAGGACTGTCTGCATGCTGCCCCTGCCCGGGTCACCCAGGCGTCTGTCCCACACTCCAGACCCTCGGGATTAGCCACCTCGACGATTCTCAAGTGTCTGAAGCTGTTTCAGCCTTCCCTGGTCTAGAGTTGGACACCGTCTCTCCAGGGCCCTCCGGTCCCAGGCGTGGCTCTGCCCACCTGCCAGCTGCCGGCGGAAGTGCTGGTGCCACCCTTGGGAGCCGTCTCCCGTTCATAGCTGTCATCGGCACCCCTGGATGCTGCCGTGTGCGGAGCCGAGCTCCCTCCCGCAGGGCCCCCCACGGGCTCCTTCGCCACGCTGCCAGCTCAGCCTCGGTCGCCCGAGGCCATGCGTGGCTCAGAGACCGTGCCTGGGGTGTGTGGAATGAGAGCGTGAGTGAGTGCGTGGATTCTGTTAGAAAGGGCCAGCGTGTCTTCGGCTGGTGGGCGCCCTCGCGCCCAGGTGAGGCGCAAACGCAGTGTCCGTGTCGCCAGCTGAGAGCTGGCACCGTCCCTGTCCCCCGCGGGCCCTGCAGTCGCCCTCTTCACGGTAATGTGCAGTGTCCACAGCGTGCTCCTCCGGCGGGATCATGGTCGCCTGCGCGGGCTGCCGAGCGGCTGCGGTGTGGAGTGCTTGCCTTCACTGTCAGGACGGCTTGTGCTCCGCGCCGGCAGGCGGAGCCCGGGCCCTTCCTGGGCTGCCTAATTGGGGACGCGACAACCGGGAGCTATGACAGGGTTCAGCACCCCGAGCACAGCATGCCAGCGTCCACGGCGCATGCTTTATAAAACGCTCTTTAATTCAGGGACAGAATGTCATTAACTTTGTAAGTGGACGAGTACAATGGACAACCAATTTAATTAACTTGTAGTGTGGGCTATTGGACCGGAGGCAGAATGAAATTACGTGTGCGTCTCTGGAGCAGGCAGCCGGCCCGGGGAGGGCGCGGCGGTGAGGGTCAGACGGGGGGACACCTCTGTGCCGTCAGCCCGCGTTAGCCCCGCGCGCTGGGATTGGAAAGTCAGTACTCTGTAAATAAGTCAGCACTCATCCTAAGACGGTTGCAGGGCTGCTTTGAGAGAGGATGACCCTGTGACAGGGACACGCCAAGTGCGGCCCTGCCACGTGCCGCCCTGGGGCCGACGCTGCGGGAAACGGGCGGAGATGCCGCCTGTCCTAGTAGCCAGGCCGCTCCCGAGTCTATTAGGCAGAGAGAGATCAATGAAGCTCCACATCGATTTAAGCAAAAGCCTTGTTTCATTCATTATTATTTATAATCTAATGTACGTTATTGTAGCTCTGATTTATTACTCAATCTATTAAATTGTTTTAAAACCAGAAGTCTTGGGACTCACCCTTGAAGTATGGTCAAAAACTCGTTATTTCTGCAATCCCCCCCAGCGTCTCAGCAGCGCCCTGAGGCTGTGTCAGGGTGACCTGAGACCCGAGCAGCGTCACACGCTGGGCCCCAAGCTCTCAGCCACCGTCCCCGAGTGCTGGCGCCTCTTTCCTTGCACCGGGAGTGGCTGACGTCCCGCCCAGACTCAGAGGTGCCCAGATCTCCTGGCCGTCCCCTTGAAGAATCCAGGTGAGGAAACGGCAGTCAGTCCGGAGGGCTGCCTGGAGGAGGCACGTTTCTGTGGAGTGTGGAAGCAGCAGGTGGTCTTGGGAGGGCTGGACGAGGGGAGGCTCTGTGCACGATCGCCCTGGTGACCGATGGCAGAGTGGCCCAGCTGGAGCCCCGTGACCAGGTGCGCAGGCTGCGGTGTGAGGTCGCTGCACAGCCACTCGGGGTGAGGTCAGGTGCATGGGTTTTAACACATGGCCATGCTAGAAACAAATGTTTTCCTTGGGGCCATGGTGTTGTATTACGAAAAGAGAATTGAAAACTTCCAAAACAAAATGATCCTTTCTAATTTAATAAAAAATTCATTATTTTTGATTTTCTATGTCAGTTATAGGCATCTTGAAAAATAGTTCTCTAAGCTCTCGAGGTGACGAGACGTGTGAGTTACATATGCTTCACGAGACCCCAGGCTCAAAAATAGCGTGAGTTAAATACAACTCACATGGCAGTTGCTGTGTTAAAGGCCACCCTGGTGGCAGGGTGGAGAAGAGACCGACGGTGCTTGAGGATGAGGGACAGCAGGTGTCCTGTGTCACTGTGCAGCCTGGTGCCATGAAAAGACCCCCTTAACTAGTGACCCGGGTGCCACTGGAGACGCGGCACAGGGTGATTTCACTGGGGGGCAAGGACAGAGACAAGGCTGGAAACTGCAGAAATCCTACGCACAGAGTCAGCATGTGAGATCCAGCAACGTGTGAAAACACGCATCACGGTCAAGTTAGGTTCATGCCAGGAGTGCGAGGCTGGCCTGGCACTTCCAAATCTCGGTGTGATTCCTTACGTCAACTCACTCACACCCAGGGGCGCCCTGTGTGCCATCCTTGCGCGGCAGTGGCTGCCCCATGCTGTGTCTTTGATAGATCACGCCCCCTGCCCCCACCTCTGAGGGCTGCACGTGGAAAGGCTGTTGTCACCAGCAGGTCACACGTGAGAAGGGCTGTGTGGTCTCCTTCCCTGGCATCTGCAGAAGGAAACAGTGCCCTGTGGGTCCCTTGCTGCTGAGTCTGTTTGATTTGAGCTTTAGGAATTTGCTCTGTTTCAGGGAAAGTGAGCCGGATGCAGAAGGCTTCAGGTTAATGATATGTACTTTGGCGGCTAATGTAATTGCGGAAATGACAAATTACCGGCCGTCTGAGTTGTTTGCAAATACGAAGTGATGGAGGTGTTTCTGACGAGCGGCTTTGTGCTTCTTCCGTGTCAGCCTCTGCTCTGGCCCGAGTCGTCCCCGTGTCCCCACGCCTCCGTGCAGGGGTCCCCAGGGAAGGTCCCTGCTCTCAGGAGACGCGTGCTCTGCGGCTGCAGTCTCTCGGTGACCGTCCCTTTCCATCTGGGCGTGTGGGAAGCGGCCGTTCCCGCTGTTCCGGGTGGTTATGTTTGCAGAGTGGCCGTCCGCTACCAGAACTCGCCCGGAGTCCAGCCCAGGGACGGTGTGGCTGTTCCTCGGGTCACCACCTCCAGCTGGGGCTGCGTTTGCTGTCACGGCACATGCGGACACTGGGCTTCCGCTGGGCACCGCCCCCATCCAGCCACTGAGCTCCAGCTGCGGTGACCAGGAGCTGCAGTCACCCCGGGGACAGAGCCCGTCTTCAGAGCCTGGCTCCAGCAGCGCAGCCTGCCAGCGTCCGGGAGAGCAGGGTCTGGGTCTCCCGCATGGACCCGCCGCCCGCGCCTCAGAGCCCGGCCAGGGAACTCCGGCTCCTGCCCATGTCTGCCGTCTCAGCCCTGGCTTGAGTGTCACTAATGCGGAGTTAATAAGCACTCTTGACAGTCTGGTTTATAAATATGTAGAAAGTATTTTAATTTTTTTCAGCAAAAGAGGCAAGGAGTCAGCGTCCTCGCGTGGCAAACATGTCGTGGACTCGCCCTGGGGTCAGAGCCTGGGCGGGCGGGGGCCACGCATGCGTTTCCGGGGCGATGTCCGGGCACTGTGACAAATGGCTGCCCTGCGCCGTGTCGATGGGGCCGGTAAGCGCTGGAAAAGTTGGGTTAAACTTTGGTTTTAATGATCCATTAGAGCTAATCATGGATTTTCTGACTGTGAATTTCAGTCCCTGTGTCTGCGCTGGCGGCTCACTTCTCATCTCTTCACCATCAACTTTGTAATGTCACGTTAGCCTTATCGTGTTCAGCGAGGTGATGGCCTCGCTGCTGCAGTGGCCTTTATTCCCGTACGCTTTTCCAGAGGGCTCTCTTTATCGGAAGTGGATGAAAAGACGCCTTTGTAAGACTCGTGCCAGTTGGCAGGTCCAGGCCTGCGGCTTTCTCCCCTGACTCCACGCGTGTGTCCACCCCTCGTCCCTCTCCCTGAGAGGGGCCCAACTCGATCTTGCCAAGGAGAGAAGCCGAACGTGGGCTGTTTGGGATCCGCCGTGAAGGAGGCTGGGCCCATCTGAGCGGGTTCAGAGCAAGGCCTGGCGGGGAGGGAGGTGAGGAGCATGGGGTCCGCGCCCACGCCGTGGCGAGCCTTCCTGCGTGTGTGAGCGTGTGTGTGAGAACGTGCTGATCCCGGGCCATGCAGCCTCAGGACTGGCAGGCAGCTCACCGGGCGTGTGACCTGGGCCCGGGACTAGCAAGAGCCCGAGGACAAAAGGCCCTGGGTCCAGAGTCGGGCGCAAGCCTCTCCCACCTGGTATCCCGCCAGGGCAGAGCCCACCTGCCGCGTTGCAGACACAGCTGCGGGGGAGGGGGACACTTGTTGGAGGGACGCCTGCATGGCGTCGCCCGGACAGCAGAGCCCGTCGTGTGTCGGCTGGGAGGGGCTTGCATCTGGGTGGTCAGTGCAGGGCGGGGAGCGTGGTTCCAGGGCTCTTCTGCCCCCAGCAGACACTCATGTGTGCACACGTATGTGCGTGTGCAAGCAGGTGCGCACGTCTGCCGCAGCTCCGCCAGGATGGAGACAGAGTGTGTCTGTGCCCCTGCGCTTTGCCCCCACAAGTGCAGTACATGGGGTTCCCCAAGGTCACGCCCTGCGTCCACACAGACCTGGGCTTGGCGGCTGGCGGCTGGCGGCGCTGTCTTGTTGGTGACATCCTGTCAGGTAGCAGGTGTGGCTGTCGCATCCCTGGAGTCAGAATACCGTGTCCTTACGACCCATCCCTGTGGCCAGCCGTGTGCCCTGACCTTAACCCGGCCTGTCTCCCTGAGTCCGCACACGTGCCACGGGGGTGGACGGGCAGGAGCATGCGCCTGGCTGTTGCGCTAGGGTGGTGGGTCAGGAGCAGGGCATGGCAGGAAGCCCCTCCCCAAGGTGACGAGCGAAGGGAAGACAGGCTGGTGGGCTGAGGGGCGGGAGGGGAGGGGTCCGCGTCGCCTCGAGACACAGCACCGGATTTGACGGCCAAGATGGCATGAGGAAGAGGAGGGGACGCACCTGTCCACCCGCACTGGTGGGGACAGCGGCGTGGACCAGGGGCAGCTGGCTGCAGGGAGGGGCAGCCGTGGACTGCCGGGGCACATCACGGGCCCCTGCACTGTGGGGTTAGAGTCTTTGCTGAACCTCCCAGCTGGAAAAGAAATCTTCAAACCAGACAGTATTCCAGAAAACTTTGAGCTTCAGCTTTCGAAAGTTTAACCATTGACTTTGCCAGCTGTTTGTGCTGCAATCAAAACGAAGCCCCGAGAGGGCCTCCTGGGCCCGTGTGTGTGCCGTGGGGGCACAGGCTGATGCCCAGGGCTCTGCCTGCAGCTGGCAGGGCTGGTGGAGGAAACCCCGACACCAGCTGCTTCCCTTCTCAGAGAGGATTACATCACGGGGTTTTAAAAACTTTTCTCTCCTCACGTTGCCAGATTAATAAAGATGCTTAAGGGGGTGAATCTTGCAGGTGGCGGCTCTGACGCCCGCGTGTGGGTTGAGGCTGCTCAGGGATGTTGGGGACGCCACCCTCTCTGTGGTGAGGGCCCTTGGGGAACCCCTGGGAAACCCCTGGGTGCCGGCCACTGGTTGCCGTGCGGCAGGCTGGGCCCGTGGGCGGGAGGTGGCATCCGGGGGGCTGTAGACAGTCTAACGGGCGACCAAAGAGTGGCGGGGCCTGTGGGCTGCGGACAGGGACCAGGCCCCGCACCCCGCATGCGGCAAGCCCGGAGCGTGCTCCCCGCATGCTCGCACCCCGGTGGCCTGGGCGTCTGGGAGATCCCAGCCTGGCTCTTCCTCCTGCAGCCCCAGCCTGCGACCGTCGCAGCGTGTGAGCGACTCAGGCCCTCAGAACCCCAGGCTTCACACTGGGGCGATGGGAGACCTGATTCGGGCTGTGCTAGCAGGCGGCACCCGGCACCCTGTTAATTTTCCCAGCGAGGCGACAGTTTGGTGGCGAGCAGGGGAGCGTCCCCACGGGAGATCCCTGCCAGAGTGCTCAGGTGCAGCGGCATCGCGGGTCGTGGTTCTGCCCAAAGCACAGTGCAAGTGCGCAGGCCGACACGGACACGGCAGGGGTGCGCCGTGTCCTGTCCTTCGCGCTCAGCTCTCTGCAGATGTGGCACTTCTAAGATAAGAAGTTGGGGACAGGCCCTCCCAGTGGCTCCGAGCCTTTCCCTGTGGCGAAGTACTGTGTGGTCTGGTCACGGCAGACCCTCCTCTCGGCCACCTGCCCAGCCCTGGCCCTCCCACCTGCCTGTCTGGGCAGCAGCCGCCCCAGTGTGGCCTGCAGACGTCTTCCCGCTTCACGGTCAGCTCCGTGAGCAGGACCTGCTTGTTAGGGCAGGTGTGTGAGGGTGTGATTGCTGTGGCGAAGTTCAGTTCGCTGGGCTTTGACACGAGTGCATGGTTTTGTAACCACCAACTGCGATCCAGTCCTGGATATTCTCATCACCCTAGAGTTTCCCCAGACCCTCCGTTGGGGTTGCCAGATTTAGCAAAAGAAAATAAGGCGTGTATACATATGCATGCGCAAATGTCTACACACGTGACCACACTGTCCGTAAACACCACGGCACGTCTGGGTTTCGGATCAGGTGGCTTCCCAGCCGAGACTGCACTGAGCCTGGTGGTGCTGGGTGTCGCGGGTTGCCGCGTCTCGGTGCCCGCGGTCGGGTTACACGCGGTTAAGCTCTTGCTGTAAACCTGCTGGGGAGATGTCCCCAGCGCCAGTCTCATGCCGTTTCTCTTTTTGCTCTGCAGGCACTAGGAAGCTTTTATTTTCTTCATGAATCCTTAAAAAACATCTACCAGTTTGATTTTAAAGGTAAGACTCTTTGCTGTCTGCCAGGATTTCCCATCCCGGCAGACGCCCCTCCCGGCGGTCTGGCCCCTCCGCCCATGCCCCGTGGGTGGGCTGCGGGTGTGGGTTTCGTGAGCCACGGCCGGCACTCGTGAACCGGCGACCCGAGAGAGCCTGGCTTCCTGCTTCTGTGGGATGGAGAAGCCCGGCAGCCGTGAGCCCCTCGCCGCACGGCCACGCCGCTGCACGTGTGAGGCTCGGGCGGGGACTGGTTCCCACTGAGTTGACAGAGACATATCCGTGTTCCTGTCGAATGCGAGAAAATGAAAGACAGAAGAGGGGATTGTGTATTTCAGAAACAAAAATGGACAGGCGCACGTTTGTGGCAGTGACAGGTTGTCGGTGTCTGGTGGGCAGACACCGCGTGCCCAGGAGGCAAAGGTTTGCCCCGGACACGGCTGCTGGCGTGAGCCTGTCCCGTCCCGTTCGCTTCTGTGTCATGGGGGCAGGCGGGTATTACCCCAGGGGTGCGAGTTTCAGCCCCAGCCCTGCTTGTGCGAAGTTCACCTCCCCTGGGCGTGTCTTCTCCTACACAGAGACCGTCTGAGCTCCACATGGGCTCTGCAGCCGGAGCACGTCAGCTTGAGACGCCATCATAGCTGTGATGGTTGTGGAGCGACTGGCGTGTCAGCTGGTGCAGATTCATCGTGCTTGCTCACTCAGGAGGCAGAGCCTCGTGTGAAACGGAGACCCGGGCCTTCTCTAAGGCGCTCGGGTGGCGGTTTCTGTCGTGCGGAGACCAGGATTCTAGCCAGCAGAGTGGCTTTTCGCCGGGCCTGTCGCCTGAGGAGAGAAATGGAACCACACAAAATGCTTAGTAAAAACCAAAGGAGGCGGAAAAAGAGTGGGAGACAAAAAAGAACAGAGGCGGCCACAAGAAGGTCACAGACCTGGTCGGTATCACTCCAGCCGTCCCAGCGATCCCTTTACATGTAAATGGGCAAAATACGCCAGTTAAAAGACAGACTCTCAGGGTGGACAAAAGACACCCAACTGTGTTCTGTCTTCCAGAAACCGACGTAGAATGTGTAGACACACAGATCGCAGTGAAGGGTGGAGAAAGGTGCTTGGTGCGGCCGCCAAGCAGGAGGCGCTGCCGGAGCTCTGTTGGTTTCGGACAGAGCCGCCGCCTGAGCAGGGACACTTGCAGCAATAAGACGGACACTACGTAATGGCACGAAGGCCGGTTCTTCAAGAACGCACAACAGCCCTCGCGTGTGTGCACCTAACTGGAGAGCACCAACATACACGAGGCAGAAGCCGGGAGAACTGCAGGAAGAGACGGGAATCCACATCGTGGTTGGAGAGTCCGGCACCCGTTGTCAGAATGGACAGATCCAGCAGGCGGAGAGTCGGCGAGGACGTTGCGAGACTCAGCAGCACCGTCAGGTGTCGGGTCAGACCCACATTCCTGTGATACTCCGTCCAGTGACAGCGGAAGGTACATTCCGGCCCGGCTCACGGGACAGTCCCTGAGACGGATCACATCTGGGCCGTAAAACATACCTTCATAAATTTAGAAGAACAGAAATCATACGCTGTGCTTACAGATTACACTGGACTTAAACTAGAATCAGAAACTGACAGCTGGAAATCCCAAAATACTTGAATATTACACAAGACATTTCTAGATGACGCATGGGTCAAGGAAGAAGTCTCAAAAATATTTGGAATGAAATGAAAATGAAAATACAAGTAGAAACAACCCTCAGAGGGAAACTTATAGCATCAAATGCGTTATTTAAAAAGTAGAAAGATCTAAAATCAGTTATCTAAGCTTCTACCTTAGGAAACTATTAATAGGAGAAGAAAATTTAAATCCAAAGTAAGGAGAAGAAAATAAATAATAAAAATTAGAGCAGAAATCAACAGAATTTAAAACAGGAAATCAATAGAGAAAATTAACAAAACCAAAAGCTTGGTTCTTTGAAGAGATCAATAAAATTGATAAACCTTTAGCCAGACTAACCAAGAAAGAGAGAAGAGACGAATGAGTGACAGCAGACAAGAGAGCAAGGCCATCACTGCTGTCCCCTGAGCATCAAAGGGACAATAAGGGAATGTTATGAACAAATCTGTTCCTTCGAATTTTGTAACTTTGAGGGATCAGTTCCTTGAAAGACAGAATCTGTGAAAACTGCACAGGGAAGACTAGGCGATCTTAACAGGCCCATAGCTATGAATGAAATGAAATCAGTCACTAATAACCTTCTTTAAAAAAAGGAAAAGCACCAGGCCCAGATGGTTTCTCTGGTGAGTTCTACCGAGCATTTAAGGAGGAAGTTATACCAGTTCTGCACAATCTCTTCCAGAAATATGAGCAGGGGCAAAACTTTCTAACTCATCCTGTGAGGCCAGCACTACCCTAATGCCAAAACCAGGTAGAGACATTACGAAGAAAGACAACTACAGGCTAATAATACCTGTAATGAACTTAAAATGCAAAAATTCTCAGTAAAATATTAGCAAGTTGAATCCAACAATGCGTATTAGTAGAAAACATACACCCTGTGGCCAGTGGGGGTTTATTCCAGGCGTGAGAGGCTGGCTCCACATTTAAAAGTGAATTTATTTAATCCATCACATCGGCAGGCTAAAGAAGGAAAATCATTTAGTAATATCAGTAAATGCAGAAACAGCATTTGACAAACTCCCAAACACAGTCATGATTTAAAAAAAAAAAACCCTCAGCAAACTAGGCGCGGAGGAGGACCCCCTCAGCCGGGAGGAGAGCAGCCGCGAATCCCACGGCGAGGTCAGCCTCGGTGAGAAACAGGCGCCCTCCCCAAGGTCAGGAGCGGGAAGGACGTCCCTTCCCACCACATCTCAGCATCTGGCCTGAAATCTCAGCGAATGTAATAAGACAGGAAAAGGAAATAAATGCATGTTTTTGGGGTGGGAGGATAGGACTAAATCCTAAAGAATTAACACCACCAACAAAACAAACTTGGTTCTACGAAGCTACTACCACTAACCGTGTGTTGCAGGACACAAGTTAGTATGTAAAAATCTATCGCTTTCCTGCATACCAGCAATTAACAAGTGGAATTTGAAATTAAAAACACGATACCATTTATGCGAGCATGTAAAAAAGGAAGTCTTTGGGAACACATCAAAAAAATACGTCCAAGCTGTCTGTGGGGAAAATCGTGAAACTCCGATGGCAGGAACCAGAGCAGAAGTAGATAAATGGAGAGATGTTTCATCCTCATGGATAGTGCTGTGGTTTGAGTGTCGTTTCCCCTCGAATCCATGTTCGCCCCTAACCCTAAGGGGGTGGGGGTGGGGCGGGGCCTGGGGAGACGGGATCGTGAGTCAGAGCCCTGGTGAGCGGCATCAGAGCCCCTTGCGAGCGAGTCCGTGGGAGCTTGTCTGTCCCCTCCACCGCCTGGGGACACAGAGGCGCCATCCGTGAGGAGTGGGCCTTCGCCGGACCCTGGACGGCAGCGCCTTGACCACGGACTGCAGCCCCCAGAGCACGAGGCACGGACTTCTCTGCTTTCCAAGCCATCCCGGCTGAAGGGCTTTGTTCCCGAGAAACACGGAACGCATGGACCAAGATGGGGACGCGATGTGGTCAGGACTCGGTTCTTCCCCACTTGGCCTCAGGTCTCTGTGCCGTCTCCTCGCAACCCTGCGCGCTGTCCCACGTCTGCGACGGGCGGCTGCGAGGGTCGCGTGGAAGGCAGCGCACTGTGCGAGGAGAGCAGCAGAGGACGAGCCGCCCCCCTCGGCGCCGCCGTTCGCTTCACAGGCAAGTGGACGAGCAGACGCACTGTACTGCCGCGGGAGGCGACTCGGCGATATGCGGGCCACTAAACGACACGGAGGAACCTTACACCACATTGTGGGTGAGGACGCCAGGCCGAGAAGGCCAAATGCTGTGTGGTTCCAGCTCCATGAAGGCCTGGAAATGGCAAAACTGTGGGAATAAGGAAAAGATCATTGGTTGCCAAGGTGATGAGGAGAGGACGGACGAATCAGTGGGGCACAGAGTGTGTTTAGGGTGGCAAAAATACTCCGTGTGATACCACCGTGATAGACACATGAGAATGCTCTACGTGATACCACCGTGATAGACACGAGAACGCTCTGCATGATACCTCAGTAATGGACATGTGAGAACACTCTGCATGATGCCTCAGTAATAGACATGTGAGAACACTCTGCATGCTACTACAGTAATGGACACGTGAGAACACTCTGCATGATACCACAGTAATGGACACGTGAGAACACTACATGATACCACAGTAATGGACACGTGAAAACACTACATGATACCACAGTGATAGACATGTGAGAACGCTCTACATGATACCACAGTAATGGACACGTGAGAACACTGCATGATACCTGAGTAATGGACATGTGAGAACTCTCTGCATGATACCTCAGTAACGGACATGTGAGCACACTCTGCATGGTACCACAGCAATGACATGTGACATCATGCCTTGTCACAACCCACAGAACTGCAGCACAGGAGTGGGCTCCAAAGCACACTGTGGACTCGGGGTGATGACGATGTGTCGGTGCTGATCCCCAGTAACACATGCCCGGCCTCCGTGCACTGTTAACGGGACCTTCGTGTGGTGAGGGAGGAGCACATGGGAATACTATACGTTCCACTCCATTTTCTGTAAACCTGAAATTACCTTAAAAGGTCAATTGTGTTTTTAAATGAAGGCGTCTTCTCCACCCCAGCCCCATGTGTTCCTTTGTCCTCAGAGGTGACAGCGGGCGGTTCCCTGGGCTTTCCTCTCAGGCAGGACAGCTTCCCATAGCAGCTGCCAGCCACCCCCACCGTCACCCTCGCCGAGCGTGCAGACCTGTGGCCGTGGCTGTTTCTGCACCTGTGCTTGCCTGGCGTGGTGATGGCTGGGGGTGTCCATCTGGGGGTCTTCCTGGGGTGTCTGTCCTCAGGGAGTCTGCCCCTGTCACTAAGTGGCCAGGGCCTCAGTGGCTGCTGTGGCACTTGCAGCCTTTGCAGTGCTGACCCTGTTCTCAAGCCGACTCAGGCTGAACGTTTTCTTTTCTGATAGGGACAGGTGAGACTCAAACCTCAGACCATGCCCTGCATCCATGCCTGTCCCATGTTCACACCCCACTCTATGTTCCCTATCCTGTGTCTGGGCCCTTGCTGTGTGTCCCATGTCTCATGTCCCATATCCAGGCCCCTCCTCCACATCCCATGTCCTGTGTCCGGGCTCTTTCTCTGTGTCCCATGTCTCACATCCCATGTCCTTGTCTAGACAAGAGCCCCCTCCGTGTCCTCAGAGCCCCCTCACACGCTGTGGCTGTGTCTCCTCCACGTCCTCCGCTCTGTCCCAGGCCTACAGTGCTCGGTGGACGTCCCCGTCAGGGAGTGCGCCTGGGGTCCGATGGCCGTGGAGCTGGAGAAGGCTTCGGGCAGGCGGGAAGGGGTGTGAGGCTGCCTCACCGGGCAGCTGGGCGCTCCCTGTGGCAGTTTGTGCGGGGACAGGGCTGCCCCACTGTGGCCCCCAGAGGTCCGTTCCCCCCGGCCCCGCTTGTGCTGGGACCCTGGCCCTCCCTGTGATGTGTGGTAGGTGCCGTCCGCGGAGATGGTGGCTGGTTTACAGCACACACGCGCTTCCTGTGATGAGACACTCTTCCAGCCACAAACGGGTGCTATCGGATGGGTCCGCTTAAACACGCTATTCTCGGATCTGGGCCCACGCCCGCCTGCCCAGGGCACCGACCTCCTGGCACGCCGACGGCTGTCTCTTGTGGCCCTGAGTGAGAACCTACTACTGTCCTTCAGCAGCGATGGAGCTGAGAGACTCGGGAGGCGCCAGGGCTGAACATGCCTGAGCCGTCCCAGGAACCGTTTCCATGTCTGGGAGAGGTCGGCACAGTCAGCCCAGGGCTCTGAATTTGGGGAGTGTCCCTGCTTCCTGTCCTGTTCCTGCTCCATAAATGGCGGACACGTCTCGTGCGCCGTCTCCTGCCTGAGAGGTCCAAACACCGGCGCCGTGCCCCTTGGGCTGGGTCCAGGTCACAGACGGGGGCGGGACCGTGAGAGCCAGCGCCTTCCCTGGGAGGCCACAGCCCCTCCCACATCCTCGGGTAGATGGCGCCACAGAAACTCGGTTCACGCTGCTCGTGGACACAGCCGGCGTTTGCTGCAGAGCCGTCCGAGGTTGTCCTTGACACCCACAGCAGAGCCCCCGGCTCAGGAGCTCCTCACGAGGCATCATGCGGAGAGGCCGGCAGCTGTCCGGGGGGGCCGTGCTGGTGCGCTTGAGGAGCGGGTCCCAGGCTCGTTTCCCACACACCGCATTGGGCTGGGCCGCCTGTCCGTGAGAGGAAGGGCCCCGGGCCCAGGTGTAAACGGCAGCAAGACCACCCCGTCTGCAGGAGCTTGGCCGGCGCATGCGGGGAGGGGGGCCGCTGTGCCCCCAGCATGTCCCATGGGGGCTCCCGGGCGGTGCCGGGGCGGCAGCTGGCAGAGCCAGTCCGGAGGCTCCTGCCTGTGCTCCGTCCCTCCAGCTCTGTAGAATGAGCGCTTCCCTGGGACGTGAGCGATGCTGGCTGGATTCGAGGGGGAGAATCGATGTTGTTAAATAAATCCCTACGAAGGTCTGAATGGTAATTCCACGGCCCTCTTAAACATGCTCACGGCTCTAAAGAGGAGGCCAGCTAGCCCTGTGAGTCTGGGGGCTGGGAGGTCTCGGGGATAATGGGGTCACGTGTGGGAGCCCAGGGCGGGCGGAGTTATGAGCTCGGGCCGGGGGCAGCTGCCGGCCGTGTCCTCTCGGAGCCCCTCGGCCCCAGGGGCTACACGTGGCCGCGAGCAGCGCTTGGCAGGGTGGGTTGGGCACAGAGATGAAGTGTTCACTGCGTCCTCTGGTCTTTTCCAGCCAAGAAGTACAAAAAAGTGACCGGCAAAGAGATCTACTCGGACACGCTGGAGAGCACGCCCATGCTGGAGAAGGAGAAGTTCCCGCAGGACTACTTCCCCGAGGTCAGTCGGGCGCCCACAGCGCCTCTGTGCGCGATTCCCGCATCACAGTCAGAGCTGGCTGGCGCCGGCCGCTGGCGTTCTGCCTTTCTGGGAGGTTCTAGGCCCTCCTGGGTTGATCCCGGCTGTCACAGACAAGGGAGCGGAACCGTACGTGTTCTGTGCTGTGTCAGCAGATTCTCCCATCGCGTCCAGGCCGCAGAACCCGCTCCCGAGACGCAGGAGGATGTTGGTCAGCTCACCTGGGCTGCACCTGGGGCCTCCCAGCACACGGGTAGGGGGTCGTGCTGGGCAGGGAGGGCCAGGACGGCAGCCGGCTGTGCCCTGCCAGGGTGTCAAGGGACGTGCCACACAGCGGCGTCCCCCCGTCCCAGCGCAGGGTGCGAGGGGCAAGGTCCTGCCCACGGCAAACCTCGGGCAGTCGTGCCGGCCAGCGAGCAGCACGGCCGTACGTGGGGGCTGAGGCCAAGTCCCAGCGGCGCTGCGGCTGCCTGCGGGAGTTTAGAAGTTAGACAGCCGGGGACCGCTCATTGTCTCACCGCGCAGACAGAAGCAGTTGTAAAATGGTGGTGCAGTTCCTTCGGTTTTAGTGAATTCTGTTTAGTTTCTGTGTGTGTTTATGCAGCTATTATAACACCTGGGTAATTTTGGGTTGTGTTATTTTTTAACCTTACAATCAGCATTTCTGGAGGCTCCCTAGCCTGTGCAGTTACCATGGCGACCCAGAGTTTATTGCCTTGCTCTTTTGTCATCTGTTAGATCACGCAGGGTTGGGACACCTTGACTAGAAGCATTTTGAATGCTGAAAATGAAGAGGTGACCGCTGGTCCCGGTCTGGGCACACCCCGCCCCTGCCGTGACAGGTGCGTGGAGCGTGTCTGCCCAGCCCCAGAAGGATCCCTCCGCCATTCCCTTCCCCACGTGGTCCTTCTGCAAGGAAGGCAGCCGAGCCCGCGCACAGGCCGAGTCTAGCAAGGCCACGACTTTATTGATTTGCTTTATGGCGTGAGCCTTGAGCGCAGGGCTCGTGGCCGCCTCCGTGAGGGATGGGTGCTTTTGTCGCCCTGGGGCTCAGCTTCCTCGTCCATTTGTCCTCAGGCCAAGGATGCGGCCTCTGTCAGCCGCCTCCTGTCCCGGGATCGCTCCCGGCTGCCCACCCCGAGCGTCCTGCCCTTGGAGGAGGACGCACGGGAAAGCCAGTCCTCTCTGTGCGGAGCCGAGTCCCCATGTTGTGACGGCTCCCCAGAACGCCGCCACGCGGTGGCACCCACCTCACGAGGGCCATGGGGGCCGTGGTTCCCTTGAGAGACTGCGGCCGAGCCCCGGGCCTCCATTCAACCCAGACCAGAGCCCACGTCTCAGAGTGCCCAGAGACAGGCATGGGGACCCGCGAAAGGCAGGGCCGGGGCACCTCAGCGCAGGTGCAGGCCCTGGGGCCGCCAGGAGGGCCCTGGACTGTCCGTCTCGCCTGGTGGGCCTCGGCCTATTCAGCTGCTCCCCTGAGCCATCTCGCCACCCCGAGGCTGCGCGGCTCTGAGGACGTGGGCACCGGCCTGCTCAGCTGCTCCCCTGAGCCGTCTCGCCACCCCGAGGCTGTGCGACTCTGAGGACACGGGCACCCGCCGTGGAGCCAGGCTGACGACGTGCCCCCAGGCAGAGGCTCCCCACACGGTGCCCCGGCCTCGGCCTCTGCTTTGGCGACAGCACTGCCCACCCGGCGGCGATGGGGGTGGAAGCCCAGGCCCTCCTCGGCCTTCTGCCCACCCTGTTGTGATGTCCGGCCGTTTCCTGCATCTCATCTGTCCGAGATGGGTGGGGAGAGCCCAGGAGGGCCCTGAACCTACCGGGGATGGGCCGGCATGCGTCCTGCGGGACCAGAGCAGCAGGGGCAGCCAAGGAAGGCAGCGGGATGGGCGGAGGCCCTTGGAAAGGAGCAGGACAGGAGGGCCAGCCTGGGCCACGGGCATGGGGGTGGGGCGGGGGGGACCAGGCCAGGGGCGGGGGGGGGGGGGCAGGTTGCAGATGCTGCCAGGCCGGCCGCCGCCAGGGTCTGCTGGGCGGGGGGCCGAGGCTGGGCTTAGCTGGACAGAGGAGGCCGGCTGACGGGGGGAAGCCAGACTGAAAGGGCAGCTCTGGACGGGGGCCCGCGGCTGGAGCCTGCACAGACCCCAGGGCAGCAGGTGCCCCGCAAGTCCCTTACCTGCATCCACAGCTTCCTCCTGTAGGTGCTGCAGGGCCCTGAGCTGTCCAGATGTCGAGAGCTGTGTAGGGAGCACGCGCAGGCACCAGGGCACTGGAGGGTGAGGGTGGCAGTGAGTGCTCGGCGCCCTGCCCTCCCCAGTCCCGAGGTGGTGCCCGCTCTGCGCCAGGCCTTGTCCACGTCTCCATAGGCAAGACCAGCCCACGCTCTCCCGCCTTGCACCTTGAGTTCCAGGCGCCACCGCGTGCCTTGCGTTTCCCAGCCATGTCCATGGGGCTCACGTCAGTGTCCACGTCGAGTGGCTCCCACTGGAACATCCGCCCCAGGGGCCCCCGGCGAGCAGCCTCCACCCGGGACTACACGGGCATGCTGGCAGCCCGAGTCCCACCCTGTTGGTGACTCTGGAATCTGGGATGAGCAGACCCTGTCCGCGTCTCCATCTTCAGAGCTGGGGGTGCCTCATGGGCCCTGTGTGTCCCTGGCCTCTGCAGCAGTCTGTGGGCAGGGCTCAGCAGTGTCACTGTCACTCCATCTGTCTGAGGGGGCCCCAGTGGGACCACCCAGGGCAGGGCCTGGCTTCCCGCGAGGCCGTTCGTCTTCTCCAGGGCAGCCCTGGCCCTGCCTGGCGGGGCCTCCCCCAGGCTCTCTGGCCCCCTGCCTGTTGAGGCTGGGGGCGGGGGGGCTCTGCTGTGACTCGGCCGCCCCTTGGGTGGAGGGTGCCCCAGCATGGGTCTGGGTTGTGGCCCCCACTGGGGTCCTGTGGGCAGCGTTCTGTCCCCGCCTGGGTGCTGGCATGGTCCGTGGGGCAGAGCGTCGAGGGCTCTCCCTCCCTCGGGGGAGCAGCCCAGCCCAGGTTCAGGCCTGTCCTGCCTCCGTGGCCCTAGCTCCAGGTGACCATTGTCACGTCGTGGGCAGAGGAGGAAACGCGTTTCTGGATGTAGACTCGCAGGAAGGAGTGGCCGTGGTATCTCTGGGTGGACCCCAGTCTCCCAGCCTGGAGAGCGCAGGTGGCAGTCCACAGCCTGGAGGGCGTTGGCCAGCAGGTCCTGTGGCTGCTGGGGGCTGGGCAGAGGGTCCGCCCTGCCCAGGGCCCGGCTTTCTGGGGATCAGCATGGGCGTTGCCACCCTGGAGACACCTAGGACCCTGTGTGCCTAACCTGGCGTGGTGCGCAGACGAGTCCAGGCGCCTTTCCTTCCTCTGTCGGGGGTGGCATTCCTAGACCTCCAGAGCCTCGCGGAGTGCGTGCAGCTTCCACGTGTCTGCAGCGAGGGGTCCCAGCGAGGGGTCGCAGCGAGGGGTCCCAGCGAGGCCTCTGCCACCTGCTGGCCTGGCCACACCGCACCGCGGCCCTGCCCAGCTGCCCCTTCCTCCGCGCCCTCGTGCCAAACCTGTCGCTGTGCGTGGACGTGTTTTGGGGGAGGGACCTGGTTCGGGCTGATTTCTCTCTCTTTTATTACCGTCACTTAGGCTAATCTGAGTGTAATTACGGTGATGGAGGCGTAATGCAATTCCAAATAATCACAGCCCAGCGCGCAGAGAACTAACGAAACTTTCTCTGTGATTTATGGCGCTTTTGGCTCAGTATGAATTCCAGATGGCACCTCTGGGAGCAGCACTGCAGATAATGTGAGGCCATTTTTAAAAAGCAGATTTGTGTAGTCGATCAAGGCAAGTCATTTTTTTCCTTTTGCCCGTGGTGAGAAATTGGTTGTTACCATAGATCACAGGCCTGCTGCAAGCTCTCACGCAAGATGAATTAATTCCACTAATGCTCTGAGCGGCCTTTGCGGCGCGGCGGTGTGGCGATAACCTCCCCGCAGCCTCTCTCTTCTCCGTGGCGATTTATGCCGTCTCTTAGTAGATGAAACCGCCTGTGCTCGCGATCCATCTGCCGGCTGCAGGCATCCTATCAACAGGGCCGGGCAGAGACCTCACACTGTGCCGTGAAGGGTGCGCCCCCACCCATGACGCGGAGGCCACTGGTGAGGACCCCTCTGGGAGCAGAGGAGCCACCACCGTTCCGGCCACTGGTGAGGACCCCTCTGGGAGCAGAGGAGCCACCACCGTTCCAGCCCTGATCTCCCAAGGGGTGCTGGGCGGGGGCGTCAACGGGTGGCCGGGGCCGGAAGTTTCAGAGACTAGGAGGGAGGAGCTCAGACAGACGTCAGGGCCCCACCCCACACTCCCTGTTTCTGTCTGCAATGGCCCAGGCAGCAGCACCTACACCTGCCGGCTGTGGGGCCTTCCTGACAGGGAGCAGGGGTCTGCGGCGAGCAGGGGGCCTGTGTGTGCACCCCAGACGCAGTGCGCCCCGGGCTTGCGCAGGGGACGGCCGTGGGGCGTTTCTGGGAGGGGTGTTCGTGGGAGCCGAGGAGCAGTCTCTGGGAAAGACACCTGCACCTTCTGGTGGCCCTGGGGCGGGTTCCTCTGTCTCCACCAGGATGGGCCCAAGTGCCCAGGACTCGGCCAGGAGGGGAGCACGTGGCCAAAACGAGGGAGCTTTGGTCCCGGCGTGAGGGGGCGGGTCCTCAGCATCCTCCTCCAGGGAGCTGGCGCCAGGCAGGGCGCGGTCTGTGGGCTCTGATTCCCTCACTGGTGACCCGAGGTCGCTGCTGTTGCTGAAGGGTGTGTGGGACGCCGTGTGGGGACCATCTTCCGGCCAGCGCGTCCCGGCCTGAACCCAAAACACGAGCCAGCCTGAGCCACAGGCCGTGAAAATACCAGAACGTCATGGGTTGTAGATTCGTTTCTTCATACTGTAAAGTCCTTCAGAAGCGCAGTCGTGACACATTCACGATCGCGACAGCAGACTCATCTCAGAAGGAACATGCCTTCTGCAAATACTGTGTCAGAACTATTTGGTTATAGTAGTGTTATACTGTTAAATTCTCTGAGATTCATTTGCAATTTAGTTAAAAGTTTTCAATGTTGTTAGAATCCTAAAATGACAGTTATTACCAGTCTATGTCATAACAAAAAAACCCACATTGTGTCCTGTTTTATTTGTTCAGAGTTTAATAATGTTGAAAATCATTCTTCATTGTTAAGGAAAACTTAAAAACCTAAACAATCAGGATATGCACATGTATTCAAGATATATTTACAAATATCCACGTATATCTTAATTAGCACAAATAATGGAAAATTGAGGAGAACAATAATTTTTGGCACAAAAATCCTGAAATGCCTTCCATTTTTAGTGGGAGAAAACCTGTGGACAGTCATGTTAATTCCGGGCCAGAGCTGAGTGTGTTTGGAAGGTCTCAGCTGCACCTGTCAGGACTGGGCTGGTCGCGGGGAGTCTCTGTGTCCCTCCTGGAACCAGGACGAGCCGTGTCCTGGGGACACTCGTCTTCACTGCGGACACACCAGCCCACAGGGCTGTGGACCATCTGTCCACGTCTTCAGCACAGGACGTGGGGGCCCTGGATCCCACAGGACAGTGAGGACCACGCCTCGTGGCGCGTGTGGCAGCAGGTGTCCTGCCTTAGGGATCAGAGGTCACGCACGGAGGTTTTTCCTGGAACTGACCCACTGCCACGTTCCCACGCAGGGTGTCGTGGTCCGTTTTGCGGTGCCATCAAGGAATGCCCTTACGGGAGTTATCCTTGCTGGTGATTTTGGAGAAAATAGGTTAATTCGGCTCAGGGTTCTGCGGACTGTACGAGGAGCCAAGAGAGACAAACATTCTTGTTTGGTTGGTTGTGTTGATGGTTTTTATCTTTATAGTAAAGAGCAATTGAAAGGCTCAGATGTTCACCCAAGAGAAATTCCGAGCGGGGCAATGGGAGTGACGTTGGGAAGGGTAAGGGGAGACTTTACCAGCATCAGCGGCTCCTCGGGCTGCAGGGCTTGGGTCAGAGCAGGGTGAACAAGACAGACCTGGGCCTACACTATAGCGAAGCTTCAGGATGTTGATGACAGAGAGAAAAACTTTAAAACAGCCAGAGAAGAAAATCTACACAGAGTTGGCAGTTAGCTCTTCCTGCCAGCGGTCATGCGGGGCAGCTGTGAGTGCTGGAAGGAAGACGTGGCCGCCCACGGGGCTGCCTGGTTGGGTATGGGCGGGGCCCGCGGAAGGGGCAGGGAGAGGAGCCCCTGGGCAGGATCCCCAGCTGGTCGAGGAGGGAGTGGGGGCAGGAGGCAGAGGGCTGCAGAGGCTTGGGCAGTGCCCAGGAGAGGAGCAGGAGGTCCGTGAGTTTCGAAGGTGGGGGCCGTGGGGGCCTTGCGGGGCACGTGTTGGGCGGAGTTGGCATTGGGAGCCAGTGCAGGATCGAGTGGGGCGGGAGAAACCAGAGTCCTGTGTTGGGATGGCTGTTCTCTCCTTGCAGGGCGTGGCCGGCAGGTGCCAGAGAGCTGCTAAGCCCTGATCTGTTCCTGTCAAACAGAGACGTGAGGTGACAGCACTGAGTTGCCAGGGCTGTATCCCCGACCCTTCCTTCATGCAGGGGGCATGTCTCCTCCTCTTCGAATTTCGCTCTGGGCCCCCAGGCCGTCCTCCTGCTGTCCCTCCTTTGCCGTCCTCTATGGGCCTGGGGGCCCTGCCCTGGGGTGGCTTCCCAGCCAGGCCGTTCCCTGCGGAGTCCCGAGGGCTACACCGCATGGCATCTGTGAGGCAAGGGGCAGGCGCTCCTCTCCCTGCCCCCAGGGGACTTCAGGGGTGCGGGGCAGGCCCCTCCTCCCCCTGCCCCCAGGGGACTTCAGGGGTGCGGGGCAGGCCCCTCCTCCCACTGCCCCCAGGGGACTTCAGGGACGCGGGGCAGGCCCCCTCCTCCCACTGCCCCTAGGGGACTTCAGGGACACGGGGCAGGCTCCTCCTTCCCCTGCCCCCAGGGGACTTCAGGGGTGCGGGGCAGGCCCCTCCTCCCCCTGCCCCCAGGGGACTTCAGGGGTGCGGGGCAGGCCCCTCCTCCCCCTGCCCCCAGGGGACTTCAGGGGTGCGGGGCAGGCCCCTCCTCCCACTGCCCCCAGGGGACTTCAGGGACACGGGGCAGGCCCCCTCCTCCCACTGCCCCTAGGGGACTTCAGGGACACAGGGCAGGCTCCTCCTTCCCCTGCCCCCAGGGGACTTCAGGGACACAGGGCAGGCCCCCGTCCCAAGGCTGCTCAGGCTGTGCCCCCGCCTGTTCTGCGTGGCTGTTTAAGTTAAAATCAGGATGAAGCAGAGTTTAAGCTGCAGCCATTCGGTCACCGGCTTCTCGTGCCTGGTGTCGGGCAGTGCCGCCCACGGCCTCCGTGCTTTGCGCCTCGCCTCCCTGCACAGGAAGTGGGGAGAGGGCTGCGGCCGCCTGGTCCCCGCAACGCACAGCCGTGGACAGGGCCGCTGCCGGCTCCCGGCCCCGCGCCCTCCCTGCCTCCGCCCTGTCGAAGCTGTTTCTCCCTCATCCAGGAGCCGGCGAGGGCAGCGTGGCGCGGCGTGGCGCGGCCCAGCCCAGGCTCAGGTTCTGGAGGAAACGAGCAGGGGGGACCTCGGCTCTCTAAGTCCAAGTCCTTTTTCTGTTCCAACCACCCCCGGCACTGCTGTAACAGAGCGCTTTAGGCCGGGTCGTTCACAGGCAAGGGAAGCTTACTTCTCACGGTTCTGGGTCTGGGAAGTCCAGGATCAAGGTGCCGGAGCTTCGTGTCTGCCGAGGGCCTGGCTCTGCTCCTCTCAGGTGGCGTGTCCCCGTGCCGGGAGGGGCGGAGCAGTGTGTCCTCATCCTAGCGTGGCGGGAGGCTGAGAGGGCCGAGCGCTGGGGAGGCTCCTGGCTCAAGGCCCTGGTCCCCCACCAGGGAGGGGCTCTGGCTGCCTGGCCACGTCCCCTCGTAAAGGCCCCTCCCCTTGCTCCAACGGTGCGATTAAGCTTTGGCACATGGCTTGGGGACACGTTCAGACCATGGCACGGCTCTGCGACGGCCCACGTGTCGCCAAGGCCCCAGGCTTGCTATTGGTGGGGTGGGCTCGCCAGCGTGGGGCTCCTCGCTGCTGTGGGGGCACGCCAGCCACCAGGGTGTCCGCTCCGTCTGGACGCTCGCTGTGCACCTGCAGGCCCCACGGCTTCCCTGCAGCTGCTCTCAGGTGGGGAGCGGGGTCTGGTGAGAGCGGCCACCATTTGTCTTGGAAGCGTGAGCAGCCGTGTAAGCATTTTGTGCATCGTACGTGAGCGTTTCAGTTCGTTTTGGCAGAGAGCCTTAAGTACTGAAAGATCAATACTGTTTTTCCTGTTTGAGAAAGCCCCTGTTTGCCTCCTGGGTGTGTGGAGTCCTGTTCCTCGCTCCTCATCCCGCACCTGTTTGTTTTTCAGTGCAAGTGGTCGAGGAAAGGCTTCATCCGGACGCGGTGGTGCCTCGCTGACTGGTACGTTGCCCCATGCCTGTCCGCTTTGGGAACTCGCAGGGGTCCTTTGTCCATGTGCTTTGCACACCTGGCGTCCTGCACGGGTCTCTCGAAGGCCCTGCTGACTTCGCACGGGAACCCGGCTGCCTGCACCCACCCCTCACTCTGCCGTTTTCTGCTCACGTTGGGGCCGGGTGCCACGGTGTCTCCCCCATCCGCGTCCAGAGCCCCCCCAGGGGCCACACAGTCACATGGCGTAGCTTGGCCTGGTGGCCGTGCTGTCGGAGTCTGAGCACGGACAGCAGCCGTGCCTGACTGGGCTGTCCCCGCTGGGCTTCCTGCTCCGTGCTCAGCGCCTGCCTGTCCTGCGTGGTGAGGCAGGTCAGAGACGTGCGTACCCACGTGTGTACCGTTCTGTTGTCCACAGCTGCACTGCGCGAGGTGTCTGCTGCCCTGAGACGGTCACCCCAAACTTGGCAGCTCTTCAGAAACAGGCACTGAGCAGGCCACAGCTTCCACAGCTCAGGGTCGGGGGGCGGCTCAGCAGGCTCTGGCCTCCCTGGAGCCGGGGAACACGCTTCCAAGCTCACCCTTGCACTGTGGTGGAGGCCTCGTGACACGTCACTCAGGACGGGGCGTCCCCAGGGATCAAGGGCCCCAGAGAGCGAGGGGGACAAGGCTCCGGAGATGGAGTTGCCATCCTGTGACCCACACCCTGCCGCCCTTGGTCACAGCCACCAACCCTGGCTCTGTGTGGGGCCACGCAGGGCATGGGCAGCCAGGCGGGGTCAGCGGGTCACCCTCGGGGCTCGAGGGGGAGGGCTGCCTGCACTCCGTGACTCCTGCTGAGGGAAGGGGTGAGGGGACGCAGCATCCCCAGCGAGGGAGGTGCTGGGGCGGAGGGGGCCTTGGGGACGGTGTCAGGACAGTGCTGTGAGCCGCACTGACCTCCCCTGGAGGGACACATCCCTGCTGGGTGGCCTCACCGAGCGCTCATGCCTGGAGGCCAGTGGCAGGTACCCTGGGTCCTGGGATCGTCCTCGGGGCTGAGCTTAGGGGCTGATTTTTGGGAGTGAAAGGAGACACGGCCCCTGTCCTCACACCCCTGTCCCATGTCACAGGTCCCCGGCAGGACACAAGTGCACTGGGCACTGGGATACTGAGGTCGAGGGGGGGCTCCCTCTTCCTTGTAGTCCACAGTTGAGGACAGTGTCCACAGTTGTAAGTCCTGATCTTTAAAGAAGAACGGCTGGTTTTCACCTGGCCGAGTGGCCGCACTGGCGCAGGTGCGCTAAGGCTGCTCTGCGGGCCTCAGCCCTCCGGCCTCACAGAGGGCAGGTGGGTGGACAGGTGCCTGGGTCAGGCGGCTCCACCCCGAGGAGGCTGAAGCCGGCCATGCCCTCCTGGGGGCTCCTCGGGACTGGAGGCCCTGGTGACGTGTCCTCCTCTCTTTGGTGCAGTGCCTTCGACCTGGTGAACATCCATCTCTTCCACGATGCGTCCAACTTGGTCGCCTGGGAGACGAGCCCCTCGGTGTACTCGGGCATCCGACACAAGGCCCTGGGCTACGTGCTGGACAGGTGGGTGCTGGGCTGCCGCCCCATCCCCACCCCCGCCCCGCCCCTGCGCACAGGGACCTCGAGCAGCTCTGCTCCTCCGCCTTCCGGCCCGACCCTGACCTCTGCTCTGTAGGCCCCACCCTCCCTGGGCTCTCTGAGAGGACGGGAGGAAGAACGTCCCCGTGGGGGGATGGCTGTCAGCGGGCCCCTGCGTTGTACGGGCCATGTGTGTCCCACACCATCACATTCTCGAGAGCAGGGGTGGGGAGAGTCCTGTGAGAGGTGACCCCTGGGGACTGTGGGGAGCACGTTCCTGTCCCCACAAGACCAGGGGTTGACAGACTGTCCCGAGGGGTCCCTGAGTCAGGGTCCTACCTGAGCATCTGGACGTGGGCCTGTCTCCGAGAACGTTGCGTGTGCATTGAGCCTGAGCACGTGTGAGCGTGTGCATGTGTGCGCCTGCATGTGTGTGTGCTGTAGCTCAGCACCGCGTGTCCCGAGGAGCAGGTGCAGGGCTGAGTTCTCCTCCCTGCTGGTGCCCCTGCGAGACAGAGCTGGTGCCGGCGGGGCCTCTCCGCCTCGAGCCCCCTCCCCGACCCGTGTCTGTGGCGAGCACAGCCTGGCCGTGGCCCACGTGGGCCCCCCGCCTGCTCCCCGTGTTCCTCCTCCTTCCTCACAGGGCCCTGCACGTGGAGCTGGGAGGGGGTTCCCATCCCTGCGCTGCCATGAGCCAGGCCTATGGCCGTTGGTTCACCTTGGTGGCCAAGCCACCCCATCCCAGGAGGAGCAGGGTGAGCCCGAGGCCCAGCGGTCTGGGCCTGTCCTCACCTGGCTGTGAGGAGTCCTGGTGCCGCCGCCCCGCCAGGCCCTTGCAGAGGAGACAGGAGCGTGGACCTGCACTGGGACCCCCCCACCCTGCGCATGGCTGCGCCCTCCTCAGGGGCCTCCCCAGCAGGGCAGGCCGAGCCCAGGGCCTGTCACTGACGGTGCCTGACGACGGCCTGTGGACATGGGACCGGCCTGGGCGCCCTCCCAGGATAGGGCATCGGCTGCCCAGGGAGCAGGCCCTGGCATAGGCCCGTCGGGAGTGGCTCCTCCTGCCTGCGTGTCCTCTCCTTCAAGGCACCGGGGTCCTCGGGGAACCCCGTGGAGCGAGGGGGTGAGGTCTGTCCGTCTTGGAGACTTGGTCAGGTTGTCTGTGTGGTATGGCATTAAGATGTGTCACTGCCCCAAACGGCCGTGCCTCCACGGCCTCCAAGAAAGCGGCCTCTGGGTGTGGGGCCACTTCCCTGCGTCTCTGCGTCCCCATGAATGGCCTCTGTGGTGCGCTCAGCCAGCCGCAGATCCGGACCTCCGCGGTGCGGGGCCGCCACCGGCACAAAGGCGAGCTCTGCAGGCGCGGTGAGTGACGGCCCTTTCATCGGGCTGCTAACCTTTGGCAGCCACCAGCAGACTGCATTCTGCTGCGCCGATTGGGGAAGACAATGCTGCCCGGCCCTTTGAATGGACGCTGCCACCAACAGTGCTGCATTCAGCGTGGGGACGGCCGTGAGTGCTGTCCGCGCTGCCTGAGACACACACAGGAGACGGCAAGGAGGCTCCCGAGGGGACCCCGCGTTTCCTGGGTGCAGTCTCCCCGTGTTTAAGTTCCCGTCAGAGCTGCAGGAGCCTGTGGCAGCACGGCCGGGGGAGGGCAGGTTGGCTGGAGTCCCGTCCCCAGGAGGGACGCCCTGTGCTGAATCCGAGGTGCCGAGACTGTCTTTGCAACTCTTTAAAAGTACCCCAGAATAACATGATAATTCAAAAGAGAACTCGGGGACAAGCTCTCTGAGTTTCACTCTTCAGCAGCTCACTCTTCGTGAGCGCCCACCTGCCGCGGCGGGAGCCAGGGAGCCGTCCACCGCTCGTCCTCACACACCGTCTCTGCGTTTCTGTGCAGTTATGGGTTTTGTTACAAAAACTTTAAAAAGACACACCCCTGATTAGCGCAGAGTGCCAGGCCCAGGGGAGTCTCAGAGCCAGGTAGGTCTTGGAGGGTCTGGGCGAGCTGTTGGAGCACCTGTGTCAGCACCTGTGTCGGAGCCAGGGTCCCGGGACGGCCCTGGCCTGAGCGGACCCTCCCGGCTGGGCGAGGCGGCACTCACACCTCCACCCCGCCCTCCGTGCGGGCCCGGCAGGCACTTAGCACCTGGCACACGTTGCGGAGCAGACCAGGTCCCTCTCCCAGACACGCAGGTCAGCCCTCGGGGCATCCAGAG
The DNA here is from genome assembly GCA_008750895.1 of Mirza zaza. Lineage (NCBI taxonomy): Eukaryota > Metazoa > Chordata > Mammalia > Primates > Cheirogaleidae > Mirza > Mirza zaza. The sequence continues at coordinate 81,977 of VSMD01124658.1, forward strand.
GGATTAGGCCAGGATCTGCACCGGCCTTCCTGGGCGCCAGCCCTGAACCGTCTGAAATCTTCCCGAGCTTTCTGCCCGTGAAATGAGATTTTTTTCCCTAAGTGACAGGGCTCTTCTGTCTCCCTTTGAAACGTGGCCTGGCCTAGTTCAACGGAAACATTTTTACATTACAACTGTGAAATCTCGGCATAAAGCGCCCCTTTGTCCCCCCATTATTTTCTCACAAATACAGTCCATTGTCACAGTGCTGAAGTTAATTTGATCAACATTGGGACATTTAACTTTTATGTCCAGTCAAAAGAGTTGTTTCATGCTCATTTTGGGCATTCAAAGGAAATGATTGCCAGAAAAATAATGTTCCCCCGAACAATCGGGAGCAATTAGTTTCCCAGGGAGAGGCGATGTGGCGCCAACGCCCCCAGCCCCGCTTTGTGGCTTTATGGACGGTCATCAGTCAGCTGTCAGGCGGCTCAAAGACCCTCCGAGCTAAATGTTTCTCTTTAGGCCGTTCCCAGAACCTGCCTCCCTGCTCAGCCAGCAAAAGAAAAGCCTCTGCGTCTCCAGGCAAAGGCAAACTTGGTGCTAAGGATCTGGGTCATTCCGGAACACTTCTGGCCACAAGGCTGTGTCTGCACTTTTTTCACGGCTCTGTGTTCGGAGGACAGGTTGCAGGTGCCTTTGCTGGTCGTGTGCATGCCCCCACCGGGCACCTTTTCCACCTGGGAGCCTCGGGGCAGTCTGGTCGCGTGTGTGTCTGGAGCCCACCCGGGTCCCTCGTGGAGGCCCCGAGGCACCTCTGACACTCGTGGGTGGCACAGGCCGGCGCCCCGCTGCCACTTCTGCCACTCGGGGCCTGCGCCAAGGTTTCCACGGCAGCACTCCCATTTAGGGTGTGTCGCGTCCGGCTGCAGCCCCAGCAGAATGAGTTCACCGTGCTTTACATCTCAGATGACTGTCAGAATTCGTATTAATAATATTTTGTTGAAAACGGCTTTGAGCGTCCAGAACGGTGTAGGAGGCTGTGGTGATGCAGTCGCCACTTCCACTCAGCTGTCACCTTCACATTCTGCCACGTTTATCCCTTTGATGAGAAATAAAACGTGGCTGCAAGGGGGCCCGTGCGCCCTCCATCCTGAACCCTTCCTCACCCCGCATGCTGTCCCCAGCTGAGGGCCTGTCATGGCTGTGCACCTTTCTGTCCCCTTACTCCAAAGCGTGTTCATTTCTATACTTTTATTATGTGTTATACATGTGCGTGTAATTTATCTTTTTACATACGTGAGCGTCCTTTAGCAACATGCTTTAACTGTCTGTGGCGGCGCCCAGCTGTACACGGCCGTCTCCAGCACGAGTTTCTGCTCCGTGGCGCTGGTGCAGCCGCTGGCTCCACTGTCCCCGCTGCTCTCCACTGTGGCACTTGCCGCTGTGTGTCCCCGCTGCCTTGAGACGCCTTGGTTGGTTCTCGGTTTCTCGCTCACGGGCAGGACCACGCCTCTGCTGGACAGTGGGGACGGCTCTAGCCCCCGAGCCTCATCTGTACCCGGCCAGTCTGGGGGATGGGGGCAGTTTGTGTTTCCCCAAAACCAGCGAGGGTGGTCATCGGTTCATGTGTCCACTGGTGTCTGGAGAGCCGCCCCTGAGCTCGGCTGTTATTTTCTCTGCCACATCCCTGAGGAATGAAGCAGCTACCGGAGGTCGAGATGCTTCTGTGCTGCACCGTGGTTTCTGTGGTTTATGGTGGTGCCTGAGGGGACTTTGAGAGGTGGTTCCCAGTATGTGGAAAAAACACACTTAAAACTGTGGTGTTATGTTTAGAAAACATGGAAGTAACTGCCAGAGGAAGGCCCAGGCGTGCCCTCCAGCGGGGTGTCTGCAGTGGGCTCTCCATACCTACTCTGTCTGCCAACATTTCTCAGTGGGTGGCAGGTGTCTGCCAAAGGGCTGGCAGGTGTTGAGAAGGGTGGGCTTGCCGGCCAGCTGCTGAGGCCAGGTGAGCTCAGGCTCAGTCAGCTCAGGCTGCCCTGACAAGGTGCCGTGGCTGGTGGCACAACAGCAGATGCTCGTTTCTCGCGGTTCTGCAGGGTGTGAGTCCGAGGTCTGAGGTCAGGGTGCCGGCCTGGCTGGGGTCTGGTGAGTGCTCCTTCCCGGGCTGCACACGATGGCCCTTGCCTCTTGCCTGGTGGAGAGGGGGACAGTGTGCTCTGGGGCTCTTTTCCTGCTTTACGAGGATACCAGTCTCCGGGGCGAGGGCCCCACCCTCGTGCCCACAGGCTCTTGAGGGCAGCTTGCTGGGAGGCACAGGTGGAGAACTCAGGGAAGTTTCAGGGCACTAGCCTGGGGTCAGCAGGCGGGTCAAGGAGACCCTTGAGCGTGGACGTTGCTCAGACTTTGCCCGGCATCCAGCTGAGCTGCTGCAAGGTGTTCCAGGTGTCTGTCGAAAACTGATGCTAACCTCAGTGCCTTCAGCAAATTCTGCCTTTTTGCCTTTGCAGGTGACCGTCTTTCCTTGGTGGCTGCCTGACTGTGTCTTAGACAAGCCATCTCACCATGGGGTCTGTGGGGTCAGGGGCTCCGCCCTGGGGCTCAGGCTTCAGGACGGCAGCACACAGGGGGGTGGATGAAAAGTGAAGTCATGAAAAATAGTCTGTCAGTTTCCAGGAAGGTGAAAATCAACTGGTTGGTGTATTTATTTGGGGGCGGGAGGCAAAGTTTATTTAAAATGGCTTAAATACATCTACAGTGAATAATTCAATTAGATATACTATTTTAAGAAAAACTTTTAAATAATTAAATAACTCTAAAATATTTTGGGTAGTTTTAGTAATTTTATATTGTTGATTTTTTGCTATTTAGAATTGTTTGACCAAAGCACGGAATCTCTGCCATAGCTGAGAACCTGACTTTAGTCAATTCCCAATCATGCACAAACGATGCCTTTAAAAGCACAGTGCTTCAGCATACACACATCAGTAAACATGACTCACCACATAAGCAGAAGCAAAAACAAAGACCATAGGATCACCTCAGTAGATGCAGAAAAAGCATTCAACAAAATCCAGCATCTTTCATGATAAAACCCCCTTAACAAACTAGGCATAAAGGGAACATACCTCAAAATAATAAAAGCCGTATATCACAGACCCACAAACAACATCATACTGAATGGGGAAAAGCTGAAAGCATTCCCCTTGAGAACTGGACCAAGGCAAGGATGCTCACTGTCACCACTTCTATTCAACATAGGGCTGGAAGTCCTAGCCAGAGCAATCAGGCAAGAGACATAAAAAAAGGGCATCCAAATTGGGAAAGAGGAGCTCAAATTATCACTTTTCACTGACAATATGATCTTGTATCTAGAAAATCCCAAAGACTCCACCAAAAGACTCCTGAATTGATAAATAAACTCGGCAAAGTCTCAGGTTACAAAATCAATGTGCACAAATCAGTAGCATTTTTATATACTAATAATAAGCTGAGAGTCAAATCAAAGACTCAATACCATTTATAATAGCTACAAAGAAAGTAAAATACCTAGGAATATATTTAGCCAAGGATGTGGAAGATCTCTACAAAGAGAACTATGAAACACTGAGGAAAAAAAAATCGCAGATGACACAAAAAAGTAGAAAAACATATCATGCTCATGAATTAGTAGACTAAACATTGTTAAAATAGTCATACTACACAAAGTGATTTACAGATTCAATGCAATCCCCATCAAAATACCAATGTCATGTTTCACAGATCTAGAAAAAAAAATTCTACACTTCATTTGGTACCGAACAAGAACCCAAATAACCAAAGCAAACCTAAGGAAAAAGAACAAATTGGGAAGCACATCACATTACCAGACTTCAAACTACACTACAAGGCTATATTAACCAAAACAGCATGGTGATGCTATAAAAGGAGACACATAGACCAATGGAACAGAATAGAGAACCTGAAATAAAACCATCTACCTACAACTAACTGATCTTTGGCAAAGCAAACAACAGCACACTGAGAAAAGGAAGCTCTATTCAATAAATGGTGCTGGGAAAATGGGACAGCCACATGCAGAAGAGTGAAACAGAACCCCTACCTCTTGCCATATACAAAAATTAATTCAAGATGAATTAAAAACTTAAATGTAAGTCATGAAGTCATAAAAATTCTGGAAGAAAACATAGGAAAAACTCTTTTAGACATTGGCCTAGGCAAAGAATTTATGACTAAGACCCCCAAAGGCAGCAACAACAGAACTAAATAAATGAGACTTGATTAAATTAAAAGGCTTTCTGCGCAGCAAAGGAAATAATCAGCAGAGCAAGTAGACGGCCTACAGAATAGGAGAAGAAAATATTTGCAAGCTATACATCCAATAAAGGGCTAATAGCTAGAACCTACAAAGAACTCAAATCAGCAAGAAAAAAACAATCCCATTAAAAAGTGGGCAAAATACATGAACAGAAGTTTTTCGAGAGAAAATAGACAGCCAACAAACATGAAAATATGCTCAACACC
>VSMD01124661.1:0-14260 GCA_008750895.1 Mirza zaza
CACTCTGCCAACTTCAGTTTTCTCATCAGTAAAACAGAGCTAATCGTATCTACCGCATTAAGTCATTATGAAGATTGAATTATGTCATGCTTGTAGACTACTTAGTTTAGTTCCTGGTACAAAGTAAGTGCCCAAGAAATTGCCATTGCTTTTACTGACATTCCTTGGTCATCTCCCTTTCTAGACTGAGTTCTCAGTGCCACCAGGTCTTGTTCATCTGTGGATACTCAATGCCATGGCATAGCATCTCATCCAATGACAGCTCCAAGTTTCCAATTACTCCATCTCAAAATCTTGGAGTCATTCTTGTCTCTTGTTTTTATTTTGTACACTCTCAGACAATTAATCTGCAAAACACCTAGGTTCAAGCCAGCAGCATCTTTTCCTGGATTCGCGGAATAGACTCTTAACTGGTCTACCTGTTTATCCATTTTACAGCAGCCAGAGTTATCCTATCAAACATATCATATCTTAAAAATGTTCTGCTTAGAACTCTTCAAAAGCCATCCATCTCACATGGAGTAATAGGCAAAACTCTTAACTGACTAACGTGCCCTACAGAGTTCCCTTTTTATTCAAACTCTTGCACTTCATCTCCTATTGCTGTCTCCCTCACTCGACTCCCGCCACACTTGCCTTCTTGATGTTCTTTCTCAACACTCCAGGCATATGACTGCCCTGCGTGAGGAATAGAGTCATATTTTTAAAGAAAGGTGGGTGTTAGCCCATCCACATATAGTTTGTACACTACATGGTACCTCCTGCAAACCTTATGTATTTTTGAATGAGTATTTTATACTCTCCTACTTGCTTTCATAGGGAAGGGGATGAGACTTAAAACTAATATATAAAATTAGGCAGATTAGTAACAAACATGCAAAACTAAGGGAACATAATTGTTTAGGAATCTCAGCCTGTCTGGGAAATTGATCAATATACTAACAAGCAAGATGGCAAAGTGCTTGTGTTGAAGTCACAGGATTACTGTTCTGACTAACTCCTTTCTTATTCTCCAGATTTTACTATCTCTAGCCATCATGTTTTTCTCTCCTATTGTATTGCTGGTAGTTTCTCTCTCCAGTCTGACACACTATTTATTTTAATCTCCCGGCTTTTCATCTTACTAAGATTCTAGTTAGTTACTCATTCCAGATGTGGCAGAGTTGACCCGTTGCCAGGCTCCCCACTCCACATGGCCCCTGCATGGTGTCTTCTCAGGCAGGTCTGTCTGAATGTGGCTTGAGCCCAGCACGGCTGACTCAGTGAAAACGGTGTGAACCTACCTCAACTCTAGTCAAGCACAATTTCTGTGGCTGAGCTTTGTGTTTACTTCTGAATCACTCATCAGCCACAATAAAAAGAAAAATACTATGGGCTGCCTAACTTTCTTCATCCAATAAGAGAATGTAAGCCAGTTCTTCATGGCAATAGCAGTATAATTTCCTGATACCAAAAAAAAAAAAAAGCACTTGACTGTCCATGACATTATCAGTAACTTATTGTGTGTCATGTAAAAATGAGAACTCACACTGAGTTCACAACTTATTAAGATTTCACTGTATCTATATTGAAATTTTATATAAATCTTGCAATTACTATTATAAGGAAATGGAGAACCCATAAGGGCAATTGTAAGTTGGTTAAAAACTAGTCTGAGTGTTTTATCTTTGAAATGCAATAAAAATTTGTTCAATATTTGGTGGAGGGAGGATATGGATGGGGACTGACTATCTTTGGAAATTTAATTCACTTAGAGTGACTGAATGCGTGGGCTGGATGCAGTGACTCACTCTTGTAATCCCAGAGTGTTGGGAGGCAGAGGTGGGAGGATTGCTTGAGGACAGGAGTTTGAGACTGGCCTGGACAACATAGTGAGACCCTATCTCTACAAAAAAAGAATAACTGCATGCAAGAAATATTAGAGACATGGCTTTTGTGTGGATATGGTGATAATTTTAATGGTTTTAGGGGACCATTGTCATGAAGAATAAAAGAGGCATAGACTTAAATCTAGAATCCTGGGTTCTGTTTTTGACAAAAAGACACAACCATAAACAAGTCATTTTGGACAATTTGTCATCACTTGTGAAATGTGGGATCACTAGAGCTCTTAGATTCTATATGGTATTTTGACTTTTGGCTACTTTGAAAGAAGAAGTCACAATATTTCAAATACAAAGGACTCACCTATGCTTCTGATAAGAATGGGGGCTGATCCTTTGCAATGAAATTGACTCTGTGACTTGCATTGTTATCATAGGTTAAAAGGCATTAACAAAAAGGGATGATACCTAGAGAATCCAGCCAGACAGCTGAGCAATGCCTCTTAGAGAATATTTCTGTGGCTGAGGCCATGCGTCTTAGCTTTGTTCAGAAACTACGGTGCTGTCAGCATTCTTGGAGTACATCAGTTTCTCATGGAATAAACTCATATCTAGCAACACGTAAGTCATTAACATAAAATGTCAATTTATTAATTTATGATTTAAAATAAAACTGTCAAGGACATAGGATGTTTATGTCAATTAGGCAACATATAGTCTCTTTCAGGAAGACGTCTACACGGGAAACAACAGTAAAGCTTAAAAAGTGGCCAGATAGTCATGGCAGAGCAAGGACTAACAGCATTGAAATCTCGTGGCCGGATGCACTCATCTCTAATATATGATTTCTACTTGTGGGGACAAAATATTTTTCTAGATTCTCAGGACGTCAAGTCCCTGGAAGTGCTGGATACACGTTGACAAATTGCCCAATTTCCTGTTTTCCTGGCTGAAGGTCTCCTGTCTCTTACTATCTTCTGTCTTTGGGTCTGGCCATACCTTCATTTCTGCTCTGATCAGTCATGACCTATATTGGCAGAAAGTACTGTTCAAGAGGATTTCTGCAATTGTCTGCTCTCACCCGTTTTTTACACGGGTGATGCTTTTCTAGTTTGCTGACTTCTGGGCATGTCTTTTGTTCTCCCCATGTTCCACCCACATCATACTGCCTGATTCTTCTTACTGTATATTTTGGCAGTCACAAAAGGAATTCACTGCAGGATCTGCATTCCTGTAGCATGAGTTACCTTCAGGCCTAAATGCTGGGGGAGGGGACAGGGAAATTAGATGGAAGGGGTTGAAGGGAAGTCTGAGGGGAGTGGCTACTCCCAAAGCCAGATAATTTATCTTTGCTTTGTCCTTGCTGGGCTCAAGCCCTGAAGGATGGAAGTCTGGTATTTAGTTAACACTTGCAGTAATGTGGGACTCTCTTTTTGCAGACCTTGAATATTTTTCCCCCTCAGGGAAAACTGGATTCTCAAGAGTAAAATGAATTATCTATTTAGCTAATTAGCTAGAACATAACAAAATTCTCAGGAGGATCATCCCATCTGAGGATTGCTATAATGCATGCTTGTTTTTGCAGAGTCTATCTCTTCTCATTTTTTATCCTGCCCATCCTACAGCTTATGCCTCATAGACAAGACAAAATTGTCAAATAGGCAAAATCTCTTTCTCTTTACTACAGTTTTCTGCCCTCCTTCCCTTGCTGTATCTCATAACTTCTGATGCTCATGGGTGACCTCGGGCACTTGGCCCTTGCGTTTGCCAGCTCCACCAATTACCCACTGCAGGAGGCAAAATGTGCCCCCAACCCCCAACACCACTTCTCTGTACACTTCCCAGGTACCACAATTGGCAATCGGTGAATATATCAATCTCTTGATAAAATATTAAAAGAGTAGAATCGTGGTTATCAGAGGCTGGGGCTTGGGGTGGGAAAATGTTGGTGAAAGGATACAAAACTTCCGTTAGATAGGAGGGGTAAATTCTAGAGATCTATTATTGTGTAACATAGTGACTGTAGTTAATAACAATACATTGTAATCTTGAAAATCACTAAGAGGGTAGATTTTAAGCATTCTCCCCACGAAAAATAAGTATGTGAGGAAATACATGTTAATTAGGTTGATTTAGCCATTTCATAGTGTATACAGATAACAAAATATCATGCTGTATGCCATACATAGATACAATTTTCATTCATTAATTTAAAATAGAAGAAACTGTGTACAAAAGGTGCAGGGCATGAGCTATGCCTGATGCATTGTGTCTACTAAGAAAATGACATTTCCTTCTTTCCCCCAAAACACATGGGTACAGTCTAACGGGGTAGTTAAGTCTAAGGGGTGATCTTAGAATAAGGCAGCCTGGGTTCAACTCATAGTCCCTCAACTTTTGGCCTTAGTGACCAAGGGCAAAGTAATTAAACCTTCTGTTCCTCCGTTTCCTCATCTGTAAAATGGGGATAATAATGGCACTTACTCATGGGGATTAATGAGGAAGAGGAGGGACAGGGGACTGGAGATGCTGGGAACAGAGAGTGCAGGGGTGAAGGGAAAGGGCTGGTTCCTCACCTATCTCATCTAGTAGGGTCTTTTGAGGACTTGGAGGGGCTCAGAGTGGAAACAGAACAGACATCTGGGGGAAAGATTCCAGGCAGAGAGAAGCATAAGAACAAAATCTTTGAGTTGGGGTCTGCCCTGGCATGGCCTAGGGACAGCAAAGTGGCCACTGTGGCTGGAGTGGCACGGGCAAGGGGAACAGTGCAGGTGAGAATAATGAGGTGGGCACCCCAGGGAAGGACAGAATTAGATACATGTTCTAAGTGGATCTCTGGCTCCCACTGGGAAGAGATTTGGGGAGTGTGTTCGTTTTCTAGGCCTGCCGTTACAAAATACAACAGACTGGGCGGCTTAAACAACAGCAATTTATTTTCTCATAGTTCTGGAGGCTGGAAGTCCAAGATCAAGGCGTCAATTGGTTTGGTTTCTTGTTAGTGCTCTCTCTTGGCTTGGGAATGACACCTTCTCACTGTGTCCTCATATGGCCTTTCCTCTGTGCACGAGCATCCTGGTGTCCCTTTCTCTTCTTGTAAGGACAGCAGTCCTGTTGGATTAGAGCCCAATCCTTATGACCTCATCTAACCTTAATTACCTCCTTAACAGCCTCAAATACAGTCACATTGCAGGTTAGGGCTTCAACATATCAATTTTGGGCAGACACAATTTGGTCCATAATAGGTAGCACAATGGTCAATTTTATTTATCAACTTGGCTATGGTGTCCAGATGTCTGATCAAATATCAGTCTAGATGTTGCTATGGAGGTATTTTTTAGATGTGACTGACATTTAAATGGGTAAACTTTGAGAAAAGCAGATTACCCTCCATAATGTGGATGGGACTCTTCCAATCAGCTGAAGGTCTTAAGAGAAAAATACTATGGCCTCGGAAGGGAGAAGGAATTCTGCCTCCAGACTGGCTTTGGACTTTAGCTGCATCATCAATCTTCCCTGGAGGTTTTGGACTTCTTAGTCCCGTGAGCTAATTCCTTAAAATAAGTCAACTTCTCTCTCTCTCCCTCTTACTCTCTCTCCCTCGTTCTCATTCTCAGCCTTCCCCTACACCCTATTGATTCTGTTTCTCTGGAGAACCATGACTAATACGAGTAGCAATGATGGGAGTTGGGGCGTACATTGGACAGCTATTGTAGTGGTTCACTGAGACCAAGGTCAAGTAAGATCAGAACATCACAGTCTCACAGTTAGATTGTGTGACCACTTGTGTATAATGACATTATATCTAGATTTTTATTAAATGGCTATCATATGTAATACTATATTATATAATTATAATATTGCAGTATGCCTACTATATTATAGTTTCAGTTATTTACATCTGCTATAAAAGATATTTTATAATACTCATACTATTCTTTGAAAGAACTGAGAAACCACACGAGAGAAACAAAATGGCCTATTTTTCTGAGTATAGCACCTATTGGCTTATATTTTGTCTTGAACTCTGTCCTTCCTTTGAAGTTTTAGAGGCACAAAATATTCAGCAGTCTATGATTTTAGCTGACTGGGAACCACACACTGGGTTCATAGTAGGTGCTCCATGCATATTTCATAAATGCATATCTGGTGAGAACCAAGGCTGGTTAGAAAGGAAGCTCTTGGGGCCTCCATGGTAATGACAGCTGCCACGGAAGCCTCCTTAGCCCATTGCAGGCTGTCTCTTGGGGGTGGGTAGAGGATCTGACCTATTTTATAGTCCTTAGGCCCCCAAAATGTATCCTTCAACCTCTCTGTAACCCCTGTATTCACAGTAAGCTCATTCTTCAAGTAACTGTGTTTCAAAGCCTCATGGCTTAGTTGTTTTGAAGAAGAAGACAGAACCTGGGATCTGCTATTCCTAGCAGTCAGACTTTGGATAAGTAGCCTAACCTCTTTCAGGCTGTGTTTCCTCATTTTAAAAATGGGAATTATGTAGAAACAGAATGCAGATTTGTGGATTTGTGTTTGCCAGGGCCTGGGTAGAGAAGAAATTGGGCAATAACTGCTTAATAGATATGGGATTTCCTTCTAGGGTGACAAATCATTTGGGAAGTAGATAGAGGTGGTGGTTGCACAACATTGTAAATTCACTAAATGCTTGTTTACTTTAAAATGGGTATTTTTTATGTTGGATGAATCTCACTTCAATAGGAAAAAAATGAGAATGATAATAGTACTCACTTCCTAGGGTTATACTAAGACTTACGGTTGTTAAATACTTAGCAAGTGGCTAATCCTTAGCACGTGGCAACCAATCAAAGAGTGTTAGTCTCCTCTGCTTCCTTCCCCTTTCCCCTTCTTCTCTACTGCTGTGGTTGTCATCACTGTCATAGCCATTCTAGAACCAGTTTCCTCAAATAAAAATGCTAACCTGCATCTGTTGTCACTCCAAGGAAGGTACTGGGAGATGAGGCTGGGAGGCTAGGCTGGGACCATGTTAGGCTGACGGAGAGAGTTCCAGAATGTGTGTAGTAGGCAGGAAGGAGCCACTGCAGATGCTCGAGCCGGAGAGTGAAGGGAATCAGACTGTGCTTTCAGTCGATCATCCCGGGAGCCACGTGTGCAGTGGTTTGAAGGGGCAGAGGCTGAAAGAGGGGACATAGTCAGCAAGTTGCTCTCAACAGGGTCCTTCAATTTCACTTTCTTATTTCCTCCTCAATCACCTTGGATTTGGCTGGCTACATAGCAAACGCTTAATAAATACTTGTAGATTAGTTATTTTACACTTGTTTAATGCCTTCCTTTGAAGTACTTCCAGTTGAGATTACTTCTACAAATCACATAATGTAAGATAAAATACTCTATATATCTGTCAGTTTTCTCTAAGACTGTTTTCTAAGTATTATATGTGCTTGGTTCATGGACTGGGTGTTCAGTTGCTGAAAAAATAGAAATCACCCCATTAGTCATGCCTCCACAAATTTCACATTTATATTCCAAATTTTGTGGTAGGTGATATTTAAAGATTTATTTATTTATTTATTTATTGCTGGCTATTGTATCACTATGACTGTATATTGCTTGTGGACGTTTTGATCTCAGATCTCAGGAAAATGATGATGTTCCATTTGTTATCTCTTTGAGGGAAGCACAAAAAGACTTTAAAGTGAAAAGGATAGCTTAATTAGCACATTGGTGATTTATATTACCCAGTGTGAAATCTCCATTAGTACCAAAGGAAGAATAAAAAAAAAAAGACATCCTTTGGATTTTTAAATTATTTTGGTCGTATGCAGAATTCACAACCTGATTTCCATGTCTCTAATCTGAAAAACCCAAAATGTAACATCATTGTCTCAAAGTTATCACATTTCACAATATCAGACAAAGAAACACAGCTGCTTATTTATTAATCTCTAAGGACAAATGTCCTCTGTACCATCATTTTATGTGCAGGTTTATACCTTGATTTATGTGATGCAAAAGCTCTTTAACATCATAGAGTTTTAGAATTTGAAGGGACTGCTGAAATTTTCTAGTTATACTTTTTACTCTATGTTGATTGAGAAAATCCTAATAAAAACACTTATAAAAATTTTACTCCAATTTATATTTTATTTAGCACATTATCTACATATATTATCAAATTATTTGGACACTTTGTATTAGACTGAAGAATTATTCAATGCATTTATTCAACAATTCAACCTATAATCCAACCTTTTATTCAATAATTATTCAACCTCTTTCAGTTACAAAAAACTTATCAGAAAATGATTTAAGAAACAAAGAAATTTATTTGCTTATCGACTGAAAGGTCCAAGGATAGTTCTTCAAATTAGAAGGACTCAGAGGCTCGAAAGGATCTATTTATTTTTCATCTCTTGGCTGTGCTTTTCTAAGAATTTTCTTCAACTCCCAGACTCTGTCCTAGTGGCCGCTAGCAGATCCAGGCTTACATCCTCTAGGTGCAAAACAAGAGGAAATGGAACAACTCCCTTCCCCTTCTCCGGCCACTGCTTGGCTCAGCTCTGATTAGACAACTTAAGTCAGGTGTCCAACTTTGGACCAATCACTGTGGCTTTAGTTTTGGAAAATAATGACTGACCAGAAAGAAGTCTTGTGTCTACAACTGGACTCAGGGAAGGGAGCAAGTTCCATCCAAACCACGCATACCATGTGCAGGCAGTATGGTTTTTCCAGAAAAATTGGAATGGTTGGTGGGAGAGGGATGCAAAGTAGGCAACTTGGGCATCCACTGGAATGTCCATGAGAAGTTCACAAGTGGATTCCAGGATACCTTGTGGCAGTAACAAAATGGGAAGGAGGAGATATTAGGAGGGATCATCCCCAAGGGACTATAAATACATAAATCAGAAGCACTGTCTACATTCCAACTCTTTCATAAGGATATAATCTCAGAAAAACAAAATCACAGGTCCATGGAATCACAGTTAAAAAAGTAGAGATGGGTTAATACCATTCAAATTCTCTTCCAACAGGCAAAAATATTTCTTAGGTTAATCATATATATGATTTAAAAATAAGTTGTCAATTTTTGAAAGTCATATTTTTGCTTAATTTCAAAAATTCATAAAATTTGGAATAAACCCAGGAGCAAATGAATATTCTTATTCTTTCTCTCTCTTTATATATATTAATACACATACACCTACATACACACATATGTATGTGAGAACTGTCTATGAAAAAATTTCTGTTGAATTGTTTTGAATTTGATTCTATAAAAGGAAGATATACATTACCTCTATTTAATCAGAGACTCCCGTGATGGTGTTTTTAATGTAGAAAATTTTCACCAAGTTGTTTTCACAATTCAGGCTGCCTGTATGGAAAACCACATTTGCAAGTTCCTCAATGAGCTATCACTAGAATTACATTATTATCACATAAAGAAGGATGGTTTTAGGGCCAGGAGCTTCTTGCAGGCTTCCTCACAGCCCTGTAGCCTGCTTCCCTTCACCGGCTGGCTGTCACTCTTCTGTGTGGTGGGTGCTCATGGTAGAGCCCTCTTCACACCTGCCCTGCATATCCTGCTGGCCCAGGATGCCTAGATCAGTCCTGCCTTCTGCCTTCCCTCTTCCACCCACAGCTGGCAAGCCACCACCCCATGGCCCTTTGCTGTAGGGTCCCCTTGCTTATTGAGTGGCCCTTTTGTAAGGGCTTAAATCCATCTCTCTCTACTGACATCTAGTCAACCTATAGCCAATCCCCAGATCCTTACCATGGTCAATTGTGGGAGTGCGGGCTGCCCCCATGCTACCACCTGCCTTCCTTCTGCCATCCTCCTACTGTCCCTTGTCCCACACTCTGCAGCATAGAGAACTCTGAAAATCTCATTGCTCAGCCCTTCAGACAAAAGATGATCAGCAGTTCCTGACTTATCAGGGGCAGAGAGAACATTTGGGTCTCCTCAATATTACAGAAGGGGTTGGTGAAGTCTAAGAGGAAAGGATGCTTCCTGCTCCACAAAACTATTATAAGGTGACTGCTCTTCCCTCTGGATTCTAGCAGGATCTACTGAGTAGGGTAGAAGTTGTGGTGGTGATCAAGAAACCAATGTCTTGAATGAAGCAAGCTCTGTGGGCAAGTGGCTGCTTTTCATTACTGACAGTTCTCCAAAACTTAGATGGTGGGGTCATCGGTTCCTTTTTGGTCTTGGTCTTAACTATGATTGCTGCACAAATAAGATTCCATCTTGCACCAAGTCCCATCCAGCCATAAAAGTCTTGCTCAGGATGAAGTAGCAGGAATAAACCCTCTTAAGGTGATGACAGTTTTGTCAAATAAACTTAAGACTTTTCCCCCTTTCCTGCCAAGATTCGCCTTCAGATTCTCACGCATTTGTCAATCTTCCCCCAAATGTGGTATTTTAAGTGACATTTCTTCTTTTGATTTAATGCAGTTAATATCAAATTGTGTCTATAACTTGTGTGCTACGTGTGAAGCTAGGCTCTGGGGATTCGAATAACAGCAGACATAGGGGTCATGTAGTGGGTTTTTTTTTTTTTTACTGTACTAGTGTTATATGCATATTATTGCTAATTTTTAAAGCAATACTGCAAGATGGGTATTATTTTTCACATTTTAATGATGTGGAAATGAAAGCATAGAGAAGTTTAATGAACTTTCTGAAAGTTTTACATCCAATAAATTTAGGAGTCAGAACCTGTGTCCGCTATATTTATTATAACATTTCTTAAAAAAAAAAAATAGAAAGGCACACCTCTTGCCTTCAAAGGCCTCACCATCTGGTGGATGTATTAGCAATTACCCAACCAACAATAACATAAGTCCAACTGTGATATTGTAATCATAGAAGTGGTTTGCAGAGGAAATGAAAGGCTAAGAGGTGCCAGTTAGTTACCAAGGGTAGTTTCCCAGAGGAGGTCTCAAATAGGAGAGCTTTATCCTACCTTTGGTGTCCTAGATGCAGGATCTGAGAAAGGGATTGAGCACATGTGATGGATAGGATGGCTGTGGAGATGCAAGCTGAAAATGGACTGCTGGTCCCTACAGCCCCACTGAGGAGTAGCCCTGGAACAGATAATGGGGAGATGGGGCAATCCTTCCAATTGGCGAGCTTCAGTGGTTCACGCCGTCATTCACTTGGCATGAAAAGAGAAGCGACTTGAAGTAGGAGTATACACAGGATCATAATCAGTGATAAGGGACTTGGCTGGTGTGTCAGCACCTGGGAAGAGAAGCCTTGGGTTCTGCTTGCAGTTGAGGGGCCCCCATGTTCCTGAAACATCCAAAGAGTTTTGTCTCATGATGCAGCCTCAGACTCAACTTCCTTTTCTTGTTACTGTTTGAAAGCTCATTATGCAACTTTAATATTCCAGTCTTAGGATAACCCCACTGGTAGGTCAAACCTGTCTTGCTGCCATTTTTTTCCTTCCGCTGCTCGAGTTATGACTCTTTATTTCTATGGCCTTAATTATTAGCATTTTGGACTCAGGTTCTGGGCATTCTGGCCTGTGCACTGAGAATTCCCACTATGGCCACCACAGTTCCTGCAGTCACTCCTCTCTGGTTAGTTCTCATTTGTGTGTGTGTGTGAGTGTGTGTGTGTGTGTGTGTGTGTGTGTGCATGTGTCCTTTTGGACCTCCTTTGAAACTAGCAATGTGATGTGTGTCTAAGAGTTTTTCACTTCTGGGTTAATTGTGGTGTGTGAAGTTTCTTCAAAACACTAAAATATTCGTAATCCTGTTCCATTCTCTCTTGAACACATTCCATGTGGCCTTTGCTTTCACCACTTCCATGAAGCAGCTCTTGCAAGAACATACCAATAATCTCTAATTGCCAAGTAAAATTGTAATTCCTGAGTCCTCATCTTATTTTACCTTTAGGCAATTGACACAATTGCTCCCTTTTTCCTTGATATGGTTTCTTCCTTTGGCCTCCAAGGCATGATTCATACTCTCTTAGTTCTCTCCCTCCTTCACTGGCAGATTCTTCTAAACTTCTTTGTAAGTATCTTCATCATCTTCTTGACCTCTGAACATTGAAATACAAGACTCAGTCTCCACAAATGTTCTTTATGCTTACTCCCAAGGTGATCTCATTCAGCCTCATGGCTTTAGATAGCTCTTTATAAGCTGATGATTCTCATTTGTTTCACTCCATTGAAAACTCTTCCCTGAACTCCAGAATTGTGCATTGAACTGCCTATCCAACACCTCCACTTGGAGTTCCAATAGACATCTAAAATTTTAACATGTTTCCAAAGAATTTGAAGAATTGTCTCACAGTCTTCAAAGCCCCAATAAGTGACGCCTCTAGTTGCTCAGGCTAAGAAATTTTGAGTCATCGTTAACTCTCCACTTTCTATCAGATTTTCACATCAAAAACAGATTCCTTGCTATCTCCATTACTACTACACTTAAGACCACTTCACCATCATCTCTGTTTGGACTATTATAATAGCCTCCTAAGTAATCTGCCTGCTGTACATGCTGCCTGGCGATCCAGTCTTCACATGGCATCCATGTCTTCTAATGGCTTTCCATCAGACTCAGAATTAGATCCAAAGTCTTTGCTATAGTCTACAGGACCCTTGGCTGATCTGGTCTCTACTTCCTCTCTCCCACCTGCTTCACCATTCTTCCTCTGCTCATTAAAATCTAGCCTGGCCTTCTTGTTGTTTCCAGTACATGTCAAAAATGCTTTTAGCTGAGAGTCTTTGCACTTGCTGTTCCTTCTACCTAGAATGTTATTCCCATCTATTCTTAGCATTTTCTCCCTTTCTTTTACAACTCATCTCAAATGACACTTCATCAGTGAGGCCCTCCCTGACCATTTTATATAAAATAGCATCTTCTAACAATCTCAACCCTAACCTGATTTCTTTTTCTTTACCTCACCTCTCACCACCTGATGTACACATATCTGTACTTGTTTATTGACAGTTACCTCCCAGGGACTTTCCCTGCTTGGTTCATTGCTATGCCCCTGCAGCCAGGGCAGTGCCTGACACTTGGTAGCTCTTGGTAAACATTTATTGACTTAATAAGTGAATGACAGATGAATGAATTAAGGATGGATATGGTAAAATTGAGACGAAACAAAGAAACTTATTTCCAAGTTTCAGTTGACTGGTTTTAAACTAAATGCAAATTTCAAATCCCCAGCAGAAAAGTCAACTCCTCTCTTAATTTTGACACAATAGTTTTGACTGTTTCCATTTTTGTAAGGAATTACCAGGGAGCCGCGCAAATGCTGAGAAGCCCTGTGGGCATTTGGCATCATGCATTCATTTCTTTTTTGCCACTGGGGCTGTTTTTGCATTCCACAGTTTACTCCCACACTCTCATGTGATGGAAGCTACAAGACCAGACTAGGTAACTGGTAAGGTCTCTTTTTGCTCTAAAATATATATCCTTTGCATTTCTTTTTCTCCCATTTCACTCTGTGTGCATTTAGTGCAGACATTATTCCTTTTTGCCTCATCTGTATTGTTCACCTGCTCATAACTTGCAGATGAGGCTATTGTGGGACATGATTTGGAAGACTGATCTTGACTATGTCTTTCAAATGGGAGTTAATGGTGGCTGTAGAAGCCGCTAATTTAAGAACATGATTCAAGTAGTGCAGATGATGCAGTTATTGTTCAGACTAAGGCTCTACTTGAGGCTATCAGTTTTCATCTGTAGAGCTGTGTGGAGTTTAGGGCTCCAAAGGCCATTAAAAATGGCTTCTCTCCCTTTAGTCAAGGAGATTTGCTGAGGTGATTTTGCAATTAGTCTCTGAAGTTGTTGATAGGAAACAGGAGGGCAGGATTTTTTCTATATGTATTTCTCACCAGAATTTCTTACTCTCCTTCCTGGAATAAAATTTTAGTCCCATTTTTGCCTAAAATAAATATAGTTAAATTTGTTTGGGTCTAGTAGGATTATGTGTGTGTGTGTGTGTGTGTGTGTGTGTTGGTTTGTTTTTATTTGTTTTTCTTTCAATTCATGTAGGGTGAGAGAAAAAGGATTTTATGGCTAGAGTGACAGAATACGTGGGGTGAATATCCTCTCAATAAAAAAATAAAAAGAAGAAAAGGAAAAAGAAAACAAAAGAAAGCCCTAACTAGGAAGGAAGGAAAAAGTTTATTTAGAACTAGAATTAACCTATTTTGAACATGATAAATACCATACTTTTCAAAAGTTTGTTATAGAATTGATTTCTTTCCATATCTTTCCGGTGGTTTAAGTTGATTGGCAGAGCAAAATGTTGGTGTGGGAGAAGTTATTTCTAATACACAGGATGGTAGGTGTAAATTTTATTTGTGTTAATAATGTTGAATAAACTGCATTTATGTATTGGGTTTATTTCTGGCTACTGCGCTACTACATAATTTGATTGTTCAGTTTTCAGACATGGATTTAAATCTTTACACAACTGGGAATTAGCTAGTCATATTGTATTT
>VSMD01124663.1:0-46197 GCA_008750895.1 Mirza zaza
ATAGATAGATAGATAGATAGATAGATAGATAGATAGATAGATAGATAGATAGATGTCCAGCTAATTTCTTTCCATTTATTTTTTTAGTAGAGATAGGGTCTCACTCCTGGTCAGGCTGGTCTTAAACTCCTGAGCTTAAACAATCCTCCCGCCTCAGCCTCCCAGAGTGCTAGGATTACAAGCGTGAGGTACCATGCCCAGCCTTGTATGATTCTTTTTTATGAAGTTTAACAACAGACAAACTTAATTATGGTGATAGAAGTTGAAATACCAGTTATGACTATGGGGGAATAGGGGTAATTTGTGCTGAGAAGGGGCATAAGGGAACATGTGGAATTAGGAACGTTTTGTATCCTGATTGGGTGTTAGTTATGTTGGTGTGTGTTTAGTGAGCCACTCCCTTAAGATTAGTAAATTCTACTTTATATATTATATGTCAATAAAATATGTATAGGTAAAATGTATGTCAAAGGAAAAAACTTGGAAAATACAGAAAGGCTCAAAGAAAATTGATTCATAAATTCAAAGATGATTATTATGAACATTTCGATTTATGTCTACCCATGCCGCCTTCTTTGCTTGTATTTGCTTATAAATATTTCTAATATTATGCATGTTTCTTTGTAGCCTATTTTCATTAAGAATCTATTATGAATACTTTTGTATTTAAATATTCTTTCACATGATTTTTAGTTGCAGTGTAGCATTTTGTGAGTGTATATATTCTAAATTATTTGATTAATCTGATAAATTGAGATGTAGGTTATTGCCACTTTCCCCAACATAACGAACAGTTCTGATAGGAACATCTTTGCAAGTATTTCTTTGTATTTATCTCAGATTATTTCCTTTGTGTATTCTAAACACTAAATGCTAATCCTTTGTTGGTTATTGTATTGCATACACTTCTTGCATCGATGTTTTTGTTTGTTTGTTTTGTTTTTCAGACAGAGTCTTGCTCTGTTCCCCAGGCTAGAATGCAGTGGCATGATCATAGCTCACTGCAGCCTTGAACTCCTGGGTTCTTCTGCCTCAGCCTTCTAAGTAGCTGAGCTATAGGCATGTGCCACCATGCTTGGCTAATTTTTAAATTTTTGTTTTTGTAGAGACATGGTCTCACTGTGTTGCCCAGGTTGGTCTTAAACTCTTGACCTGAAGAGATTCTCCCTCTTCAGCCTCCCAAAGTGCTGGGATTACAGGCATAAGCCACTGCACCCAGCCTTGTGTCTGTGGTTTGACTATTTATTTATGATGTACTTTTTCAAAAATTTTTTATTTTATGTGCATGCAGATTTATCAGTGTTTTTCCTTTTATGAATTGTGGTTTTCATAAAAGAGGTTTATTTGGCCCATGGTACTGCAGGCTGTACGAGAAGCATGGTGCCAGCATCTGCTTCTGGTGAGGGCCTCAGGCTACTTCCACTCATGGCAGAAGGTGAAGGGGAGCCTCCTGTGCAGAGATCACATGGCGAGAGACGAAGCAAGAGAAGCGAAGGAGTTGCCAGGCTCTTTTTAAACAACCAGCTCTGTGGGAACTAACAGAGTGAAAACTCACCCTACCCCCCTACAGGGAGGGTATTACCTATTCATGAGGGATCTGCTCCCATGACGCAAACACCTCCCACTGGGCTCCCACCTCCAATACTGGGGATCAGATTTCAACATGAGATTTGTAGGGGTTAAACCAAACTAATAATAATGTTCAGCTAAAATTTCAATGAATATTTCATTTGGGTTTAATTATACTTTTGAGAAGTTTCTTCTCCCCATCCTCTCTCATGCCCCCATACTTAATATGATAATTTCTTATAGGGACATTTTTCTGCTGTTCTTCAAAAAGAAGAAAAAATCTTACCAATTCATGGTAAAGAAGAGACAAGAGAAGTACCTATTATTAGTGCTTCAACTCAAATAATGCTGAAGGGACTTTTTATGGTGCTTGACTATCTTTTTAGGGAAAATGGCAGGTAAGTGAAGATATCTGGTCTGGTCCTCTTAAAAATATTAGACTAATAAGGTGCTAGCACACATTTAATTTATACCTATTTGGGTTGAGTAAATAGGAACATTGTAAGCAAGTATTGTAGATATTATGTATTTGCTCTTATTGGCACAGAGTTAGATTAATTGAAATTAGTCTTTGTTACTAATGAAAATGAATATTAAAATCAGTAAATAAATATATTTAATTCATTACTAAATTAATGCTTAACTTAAATAGTTAAGTTTTTTTTAAAGTATGGTTCAGATATGTTTCTGTCAGTGTCAGAAAGTCTCTTTCCTATGTTATATGAATTGTAGAAAATAAAAAGCAACAAGCCCCTCCCATTCTATACTCTGTTATGTAGTACTACCTAGTTCCAGTATTTTTGTGTGTGTGTGTGTGTGTGTGTGTGTTGGTTTGGAGACAGAGTCTCACTCTGTTCCCCGGGCTAGAGTGCTATGGAGTCAGCCTAGCTCATAGCAACCTCAAACTCCCTAGGCTCAAGCAATCCTTCTACCTCAGCCTCCCGAGTAGCTGGGACTAAAGGCATGCACCGCCACGCCCAGCTAATTTTTTCTGTATATTTTTAGTTGGCCAATTAATTTCTTTCTATTTTTAGTAGAGACGGGGTCTCGCTGTTGCTCAGGCTGGTTCCCAACTCCTGACCTTGAGTGATCTGCTTGCCTCAGCCTCCCAGAGTGCTAGGATTACAGGAGTGAGCCACTGCGCCCGGCCTTGTGTGTTTTTTTTATTGTGGTAAAATATATATAACATATATCATTTTTACCATTTTAAAGTAAACAATTCAGTACCATTAAGAACAGCATAAAATTCACAATGTCATGCATTGTATCCATTTCCAGAAATTTCCAGAAATTTTTCATCATTTTAGGCAGGAATTCTGCACCCATGAAATAAAAACTTCCTAGACTCCCTCCCCCACTCCCTTGGTAACCTCTATTCTGCTTTCATCTTACAAAGCTGCCCTTTGGGTATCTCATAGAAGACCAGTCGTATAGTATATTTATCCTTTTGTGTCTGGTGTGTTTCAATTCACTTAAACGCAATATTTTCAGAGTTCATTCGCGTAGTAACATACATCAAAATTTCATTCCTTTTTATGGCTGAATAATATTCCACTGTAATGTATATACTACATTGGTTAATCCATTCTTATGTTGATGGACATTTGGATCATTTCCACTTTTTGGCTATTGTGAATAGTGCTACTATGAACATTGGTGTACAAATACCAGTTTGAGTTCTGCTTTCCATTCTTCTCAGTGTATATATATACCTAACAGTAGAATTGCAGGGTCACATGGTAATCCTACATTTAACTTTTTTAGGAACTTCCATTCTGTTTTCCACAGCAACTGTGCCATTTACATTACCTTTAGCATGAGGGTTCCAATTTCTCCACATCCTTGCTAACACTTGTTATTTTGTGTTTTTTGTGTAATAGTCATCCTAATGGGTATCAAGTGATAACTCCTTGTGGTTTTGATTTGTATTTCCCTGATAACCAGAGATATTGAGAACCTTTTCATGTGTTTATTGGCCAATTGTATATCTTTTCCAAAGAAATATCTCTTTAAAGTCTTTTACCCACTTTTGAATTGCGTTGTTTGTTTTTCTGTTGTTGAGTTATAGTAGTTTTTAAAAAAAATTATGAGTACATAATAGTTGTATATCTTTAGGGTACACATGATGTTTTGATACAGGTATACACAGAATTAATCTGGGTAATTGGGCTTTCCATCACCTCAGGCATTTAACATTTCTTTGTGTTGGGAACAGAATTGTATTAATAGTAGTCTTCATATATTTTGAATATTATTCCTGTATCAGATGTTTTACAAATATTTTCTCCCATTCTATGAATTGTCTTTTCTTCATAGTGTCCTTTGATGCAGAAAAGTTTTTAAAATTTTTTCTTTTGTTGCCTATATTTTTAGAGTCATATTCAAGAAATCATGGCCAATTCTGATGTCATGAAGCTTTCTCCTTTGTTTTCTTCTAAGAGTTTTATAGTTTTTGGCTTCAGTATTTTTATAAAATTCTCTCCATAGTTGGGTTCCTGATTTTAACTTTGAGATGTAATCTCTCTAGGGGTGAAATTAACAGTGAAATAGCATAGTGAAGACATGGTAGAAAATACCACATTTTAACTTTTTAAGCCTACGCATTTTATAGACTCTTATTGAAAAAAGTTATAAACTGAATGGGATCACTGATACCGTCATTTCAGTAGCTTCATTAAAAGTAGATGAAGATTGAGACTCAGATTTTAAAGGAACTTGAAGATTTTATAATTAGTTGCTAACACTTCTAAAACTTTCAGTAAAAATTATTTTCTCCTGTAATAAAGTATAACTCACCTTTTAGTTTCTTCAAACATAATACTGTTTTCTCTTTTGTAACTAATTATGTAGTACAGAATGCAAAAATCTCTGGACTAGGAGTTAGGAGCCCTAGATTTTAATTCTGGTTTTGCCAAGATTTATATGATGTTTGAAAATGGGGTTGGAAAGTGGCTAGTGAGGGGTAGATGGTTAGATGGTTTCTAATTCCTGTAAGAATCAGTTGATTCTATGATTTAATGGCTTGATTTATATCAGAATTACTGAGTTTAATTAGTGGTGGGGAAAATGTTATCTTTGAGTGGGACAGTACCACCACTCTCAACTGAGTTTTAATATAATCAGTTTTTATATTGTATGCAGATAGGTTATTATGTTTGATACAATTTTGCCACTTAATTAGCATTTTCTTTGTATCTAGATTTGCAGATGATTATAAAGTTGCTATTCAACAAACTTACTCCTGGATAACTCAAACTGATATTTCAGATAAAAATGGGTTCTTTGCTCTACCAAAAAATAAGAAACGTTCACGACAGAAAACTGCAGTTCATGTGCTAAACTTTTGGTGCTTAAATCCAGCTGTGGTAAGCTCATTATGTTGTAAAGGAAAATTTTGTCTTTTTGCTCAGTACCAACATTTAAATGAATATGATTGATTCTTTTAAAGATTTTATGTATCTAATGTTTCCTTTTAGGCCTTTTCAGATATTAATGGCAAAGTTCGGACTATTGTTTTGACATCTGGAACATTATCACCAATGAAATCCTTTTCATCAGAACTCGGTGTTACATTTACTATCCAGCTGGAGGCTAATCATGTCATTAAAAACTCACAGGTTAGTTTTTTTTTTTTTTTTTTTTGATGTAATCCTATGTAAACAAATTTAGAAGGTACCTGAAGTACAAGCAAACAAACTTATAGGAAATTCAACATTTCAGTTTTAGAATAAAAGCAAATGTCAGCTACTTAATAGTGTCAACAAAAGGGAATAGTAATAAATAGTATCCTTCAATCCACTCATTTTGGCTGCAAAGACTGTCTTGCAATTTCTTCATTTAAATAATTTTTAGTTTTTTAATGAAAATTAACAAAAGAAAATTTTTACTTATTTAGTTTATATTGTATAATTATTTATGTATTTCTCTTTTCCATTAGACTATGGTAGATCCTTACTCATTTTACATCCCCATTCTTCCTCTGTACCTAGATTAATACCTGGCATTTAGCAAGTCTTCAGCACATCTTTGAATATCTGAAATGAATTAAAAGTACTCTTATGAGTCCTGTGATTTAAGGTTTTAATGTTTTATAACAATGCCTTATTGTTATTTTAATTTTCCTAGAAATATTTGGATTGCCATTTTTGATTCTGCCTTCTGGCTTCTTTTTTGGTTCTCACAATTACCTGGGAGCAACTACTGCCATTTAGTAGTTGGGAGCCCAGAATGCCAACCTCCTATATAAGTAATCATTTTATTTTCCAAAATGACAGAATATTCCTGTTGAGAAACATGACTGTGAACAGCAGTGAAGGAAGAATATATATTCCATATTTTCAAGTTGCTTTCTTTAGGGGCACAAATAAACACAAGAAGTTGGTAAATTCAGCATATATTTGTCAAAAGAATGTTATTATAGGCTTTAATTATGTTCTTAACCTGTGCACAAAAGTCCATTTAACCCATAATGTCACTGAATTATAATAATAATTCTAGTTTTGCAGCCGTATGTTGTTATACTATATTTTCCCCAAATTTTAAAAAAATTATTTTTAATTTTAATTGTGGTAAAATACACATAACATAAAATTTACCGTCTTAACTATTTTTAAGTGTATAGGTCAGTCTTGTTAGGTACATACACATTGTTGTGCAACCAGTCTCAAGAACTTTTTCCCCTTGTGAAATTGCAACTGTGTTCCAATTAAACAACAACTCTTCATTCTCCTCTTTCCCTAACCCCTTGTAATTATCATTCTACTTTCTGTTTCTATGAATTTGACCATTCTAGATACTTCATATACATGGAATCATAAGGTATTTGTCTTTTTTGTGACTGACTTATTTTACTTAGCATCATATTCTCAAAGTTTGTCCATGTTGTAGACAATGTCCTCACCTTTCATCCATGTGGTAGTATGTATCAGAATTTCCTTTTTAAGGCTGAATAATATTCTTTGTGTCTATATGCCTGAGATATTATTAATATTTATTTGGCGGCTATCCCTTTTCTTGTCATACAAGTAAAATCTTTAGAATCTCTAAATTGATCTTTTTGTATGCTAATGAGATGACTGATAGCAGGGAGCCCTTAGGTAGTTTCAAGATGGGGGCTGGTCACCAAGAAAGACCAAGACTTAATTAGAGGGTTGGGACTTTCAGCTGAAGGTTACATTGATCCCAGTAGCCAGTGTTTTAATCAATCATGCCTCCATAGTGAAGTTTCCATAGAAACATAAAAGGAGGGTTCAGAGAACTTCTGGATAGCTGAACACTTGGAGGTTCCTCTCTTCCCATATTCCTTGCCCTATGCATCTCTTCATCTGTATCCCTTGTCATATTCTTTATATTAATAATGAACTAGTAAGTGTTTCCCTGAGTTCTGTGAGCCCCTCTAGCAAATTAAACCCAAGGAAGGGGGTGTGGGATCCCTGATTTTATAACTGGTCGGTTAGAAGCGCAGGTAAAACAACTTGGGGCTTGAGATTGTCATGAGAAGTAAGGGACAGTCTTGGGGACTGAGCCTTCAACCTGTGGGATCTGAAGCTATCCTCAGGTATATAATGTCAGAATTGAATTGAATTATTTTGAAGGAGAGCTTCACTGAAAGAAAAAAAGAGAAAGAATTGAATTAGAGGACACCCATTTGGTGTCTGCTACAGAATTGCTTACTTGCTTGGTGTATAGGGAAAAACCTCCACACACTTTATTACAGAAATCTTCTATGTTGATTGTTGTGGTGTGAGAGCAGAGGAAAAATAATTTTTTTCCATGCAGTGCCACATTTGATTATCCATTCACTTATTGATTCCCTCCACCCTATTTCGAAAAATTATAAATTTCAGAAAAATTGAAAACAATTTTTTATTGTTGTTGAGACAGGGTCTCTGTCACCAGGGCTAAATTACAGTGGCGTGACCGTAGCTCACTGTAACCTCAAATTCCTAGGCTCAAGTGATATTTCTGCCTCAGCCTCCTGTGTAGCTGAGATTACAGGTGCGTGCCACCATGCCCAGGTTATTTTTCTTTAACTTTTTGTAGAGATAGGGTTTCGCTATGTTGCCCAGACTCAACTCAAACTTTTGGCTGCAAGCAATCCTCCCACCTCAGCCTCTCAAAGTGCTGGTATTGCAGGTGTGAGACACCCCACCGAGTGATAAAACAATATTAATGTAGGAATGTCTTTATATCCTTCACCTAGAATCATCAGTTGTTAATATTTTGCAATATTTGCTTCTTTGTCCCTCCTTCCCCATTTTAAAACGTTATTACATGCCTAATTTTGCAAAGCTATTGAGGACAGAGATAAGTACAACCCTTTTTGCCTTTAAAGAACTTTCATTCTAAGAGAATTCAGTTATCTGCCAAAAGCAAAACTTTTATAATTTAAATCTATATATAATTAATTAAAAGTAATAGGAAAAAGCCAATTTCAAAGTAAATGTTAAACTTGTTGCTTGATTTTTTTACAAATATGTAAATACTTCCAACTAAATATTAATTTTTTTCCTTGTTTAAGCATAACTTTAATACTGACACATTTATATTCTAGGTTTGGGTTGGTACCATTGGGTCAGGCCCCAAGGGTCGGAATCTCTGTGCTACCTTCCAGCATACTGAAACATTTGAGTTCCAAGATGAGGTGGGAGCACTTTTATTATCTGTGTGCCAGACTGTGAGCCAAGGAATTTTGTGTTTCTTGCCATCATACAAGGTAAGGGAGTATTTATTGTCTCTTTTGTCTTTAAAACATCATTTAAATTAAAAAAATTACCACGATATTTAAAAAATTACCAGGGTAAGCTTCCTAGGGTCAGGAGCAATGGAGTAATAATTATAGTTTTCTAAATATCATATATTTTACTTATTAAGATACTTGATGCTTAATCAAGCATATTTAAGATGCTTGATTGTTCTTCTGCTTTTCTTAAAAGTCTAAAAGAATTAAAGTCGTCAAACAATGTTATATAAGAGAACTGGTTAATTTGTACATGATTTTTATTCTTAGGGGCAAATTGATATTTTCATAGTTGAAGGATAAAGGAGCATTCTTTTTCACTTTCGGAATTATTCTTTTGAATATTTCAGTAAAGTGAATCTAAGCTAAACTTTTTTTGTTGCCCATTATTTTGCTTCTTGTATTTTTCTTGTTTTTTTATTAGTTAATCTGATTTTTATTAATTTTTTTTAGTTAAATTGAAATTATATAGTATATTTTGGTCCTTCTAGTATTCAAAGCATTGAGACCATATATAATTCCTGAGAGTAACATCACATTTTATCAAAATCTAAACTAAATCCAATGTAGAGAAGTGGCATTCTCTTCTCTTTGCATGGGAAGTTACACCTCTAAGAACAGAAGCATAATTAAATGATATGTTTCAGCAGCAATTTTGATACTTTTGACTTTCCTACTGTCTTTCCATATATACATACAAGCCAGAGTTACAATAAAGCAGTCTTCCTGTAGATAAAGGATTTGTTTTCAGAAGAAAATTAATCTAATTTTTATAAGCGTATTTAAAAATAAAATGCTAATAAACATTTAAAAAAATTTTAATAGAAAACAAGATCTATTCCAGAGCATGAACATCTACACAAAACAGTTATATTTAGGAAAATTAATAATTAAATCTGATACTAAGCCATACAATAAAATATGTGGAGAGTTGGCCTTATCTAATAATATTTGTAGAACATTTAATTCTTAAATATGGAAACACATCTCTTCTGGAAAACTGGGAGAAAAGTTATTTATGGGATCATGGAAACTGTGCTTCCAGAGTTATATAAGAAATAAAAATAAAATCTTGTCACATTGGTAAAACCTTTTTATATTTTCCAGTCACAATCACAAAAAGAGAGATAGGAAATGTCTGTGTGACATTTTTTGCTAGGCTCCAAAGACATGGCAAGAATGATTCTTTATGTGCTAGGAAGTGGCTTGGTAAATTTTTTCTCGGTGTATATAAAGGAGATCCAATACGACTGTAATGTTATTTAAGTGGACAATAAATTTAGATGAAAAAGTCTACTTTAATGAAAAAAATTACAGTGGGATACAAAACAATTTAAGTGTTCACAACATACTTCAACCGATGTTGAAGTATAATATTCTTTTCATTAGTCAGTTTTACTTGTTAAAAAATATATATTAATTATTAAAATATTGAGATCAAATACAGCATTTGATAGAAGGAAAGTAGTACTGTATAAATACAAATGTAATGCTACCTCCTAACTTAATTTCTTGGAATAAGTGTAACAATATTAATTTTAGTTACTGACATTTACAATCGGGTTATAAGAGATTATATCATTGAAATATGCTTTTTAGTCAATTTATATACTAGCAAAGCAGATGGATTGTTTTTCTGCTTCATCGCCTGCCTAATTTGTGATTCCCCGAAAACTAATTGGGCCTCTGCAGACAGCAGGGCTACAGCCAGAGCTGAATGACAACATGCTGGTTGTCATATGCATCGACACTACTCAGTGGAGTCATTGCTTTTCCTGGACTTTGTAGAAATCGTCTCAAATGTATATTATCTGCTTTAAGTGTCTTGGTCCTACTATATTTATCTGTCAAGTATTACATAAGTTATGCAGGGTTTACATCTTAGATAGAATCACAGTTATGGAGAAAAAGTTAACAGTAATAATTTCTCAATAAATTTTAAAATACAGGTATAATTTCTGTCCCAGTGGCTAATCTGAAAGAAGAGTACTAGAAATTATTTATAGAAAAAGCAGCAAAACATTGAAAACATTGTATGAAAAACATATTTCCTCCTGTGATCCCCCTTCCCCTTTTAGGAAGGATGCTATTACTCCTTTTCAATAGTAATCATCATTTTCCTTTTGCCCTTGGGTTATTTCCTTATTTTCCTATACAAACTATTCTCTTTTGTTTTGGTTTTCTTTAACATTATGAAGCTTTGATATTGTACAAAGTCAGAAACAAGATGCCTTCAGTTTCGGGGTGTGCTTAATATTCTGGGAGGTTGTTTTAATGCCAGAAATGGTCAAGTAATTACACTCAGTATTCATGGCTTCATTAATAAGCACATAGTTTATCATATCAGTAGCCTCTGAGATTAAACTTGTTAGGTTTTTTTTAAAAAAGAATGTCTGGGCATTTGAATAACTCATTTCTAGAAGGCTCTTTACAAGGTCAAACAAACTAACAAATGCATTATCTTCTATAGAATTTAAGTAGCAAGCACAGTACTGTGTATTCAGAGAACGTGTGATAAATTGTGATTTCAAAGTAGTTTGTTCTTACGTTTGACCTAAGAATGACTGTTACATTAAGTGTTTGTTTCCACAGTTTAATAGGTAAGCATGATAGGCTTCCTTAAGATCTTGCCACCAAGGGGGGCCACAAGCCAGCCTGCTGACTCAGGAAGCTATAGGAAGAATGATTGTGTCTGTCCATTTCCTTTCCCTGGTTTGCTGACTTGTTGAGGATTAATTGTTGCCTTACAGTGTTACTGAAATAAACCTTTTAACATTAAAAAAAAAAGCACAGACACAGAAAATAGTCCTTTGAACATATTTTATTCCCATTTAATGTCTTTGATTAATAGTAAGATTGTTCTTCAAGTTTTTGTTTTTTCTTTTAAAATTTTTATTTACCATTTTAATTTTTCAATGTAAATTTAATGGTGTTAAGTACATTCACAGTGTTAGCCATCACCACTATCCATTTCCAGAACTTTTCATCATCCCAAATAAGAACTCTGTACCCATGAAATAATAACTCCCCAGACTCCCTTTCCCCAGTTCCTCTTACCCTCTATTCTTCCATCTCTACGAATTTGTCTATTGTAGCTACTTCATATAAGTGAGATCATACAATATTTGTCTTTTGTTCTGATTTATTTCACTTATAATATTTTCAAAGTTCATCCATATTGTAGCATGTATCAGAATTTATTCCTTTTAGAGCCTGCATGCGCCCATTCTGCACCCGGAGTTTCAGTGCTGTTTGGAGGATAAAGCCTTTGGAGCTGTAACGTAGGCTTTTGTTCTCTGAACTACAACTCTAGTATGCCTCACCCCTCATCTTGGTGTGCTACTTGTGGTTTCCCAGGATAGAGTAAAAAGAAACTTAAGGGGTGATGATGTGCCAAGGAAGAAAAAAATTGAATATGTTGTTAAAGCATGTCATTCACAGAAGCCCCAGTCACCTAATGGATAAGGCATTGGCCTCCCAAGGCAGGGATTGTGCATTCATGTCCCATCTGGGATGGATGAGTTTTTTGTGTTTAAAATACTTTTTTCCTTTCTTAAACAATTATAGCAAAATCTGCCAACTTAATTTTACTTAAAAAAGAATTTATTCCTTTTTATGGCAGAATGATATTCCATTGTATATGTAAAATATACATACATATATACACACACATATTTGTATACATATATACATATATAGGTACATGTATATATGTGTGACATTTTGTTTATTCATCTGTTGATGGACATTTGGGTTGTTTCCACTTTTTGTCTGTTGTGAGTAATGCTACTGTGAACATTGATGTACAAATATCTGTTTGAGTCCTTGCTTTCAGTTCTTTTGGCTACATTCCTAGAAACAGAATTTCTGAAATCATGTGGTAATTTAACTTTTTGAAGAACATTAAAGAGTTTTCCACAGCCATTGCACAATTTAGATTCCCACCAGCAGTGCAAAAGAATTCCAACTTCTCCACATCCTGCTAGCACTTGTTACTTTGTGTTTTTTTAATAATAACCTTCCTAATGTATATGAAGTGATATCTCTTACGGTTTTGATTTGCGGTTACCTAATAGCTAGTGATGTTAAATATCTTTTCATGTGTTTATTGACAATTTGAGTATCTTCTTTGGACAAATACTTACTCAAATTCTTTGTGCATTTTTAAATTTAATTTTTAGTATATTCACAAAGTTGTGCAACCATCACCGCTATCTAATTCCAGAACATTTTTCTGACCTCCAAAAGAAGTCTCTTACCCATTAGTAACCACTCCCTACTCTAACCTATTCCCTGTCAAACACTAATCTACTTTTTGTTTCTATGGATTTGCCCTTTCTGGACATTTTATATAATTGAATCATACAATATGTGGCCTTTCATGTCTGGCTTTTTTTTTTTTTTTTAGATTTTTAATTTTTCTTTTTCTTTTTTTATTAAAATCTTTCTCAGCAGTCTGTGGTTTAATATGTCTGGCTTTTTCACATAGCATAATGTTTTCAAGGTTCATCTGTGTTGTAGGGTGATTTAATACGTTATTCCTTTTTATGGCTGAATAATTTACCTTTTACTTCCAACCTGTTTATGTCTTTGAAATTAACATGTGTTGTTTATAGACAGCATATAGTTGGATCGTTTTTTTAAAAATCCATTCTGCTAATCTCTGCTTTTATCTGAGTGCTTACTAACCATTTGTGTTTAATGTAATTACTGATAAAGTAGTCTTTATAAATGCCACTTTGCTATTAATATTTGTTTTCTGTATGTCTGGTGCCTTTCCCCCTTCTATTCCCCCCTTACTGCCTTCTGAATCTCATAGATAGATACTAGATAGATATTTTCTAGTATGCCATTTAAATGTTTCTAATGTATCATATTAATTCCCTTGGTGTTTCTTTTACTATGTATTTTTGAGTTATTTTCTTAGTGGTAGTCCTTGGAATTACAGTTAGCATCTTAATTTTTAACAATGTAGTTTGGATTAATACTAATTAAGCTTTGAAAATCACTCCATTTGGTCCCCCAGGGGGGAAAATAGTATGCAAAAACTCTGATCCTATATAGTGATATTCTGTCCCACTTCTCTTGTGTCATTATTGTCATAAAAACTACATCTTTACATATTGTATTCCTATAATAATTTATAATTATTGCCTATGCAGTTGATTCTTAGGAAAAAAGTTACAAACAAAATATACATTTTATATTGTCTTTTGTATGTACTATAAAATACATATTTTACTTCTATGTCTTACCTTATAGTTATCTTTACCAGTGTTCTTTAATTCTTTTATGGACTTGAGTTTCTTTCTAAATGTCCCCCAAAACTCATTCTTAGGTAGAGTTTAAGCCTTACAGCTCTCTGAGTTGTAATCCACTGCTATTATTCTAGATCCCTATTGATGTGGTGGTAAGGTATGAGGGGAGAGGAAGCATCTTGTAATCCTGTACGTCTGTCTTTCAGTGGAATATGTCCCTTGCCTGTGACCTTCACAAGTGTTTCTTAGCTCTTCATTCATTGCATTAGAAGAGACAGGAGGAAGCTGGAGTTTAGGGAATTTTCCCTTCCCTCAAGTTGGATAAGACTCCGGTAAAGTCTTCTTCCCTTGCTGGTGGACTAGACTGACCTTTGTTATGGAGAATGTTTTGAGTGTATTTCAAAACGGTTAATTACCCCAGCCTCCACTCCACCCCAGGCAGAAACAGGAGTATTTTTCTTGGCTGTTTACAGTGAGAACCTAGTGGGATTTCTGAAGGTAATATCTTAAAAAATGTGGGGTCCCCTAAGACTACAGTTCCTAGGACTTTCTTTTAAGCTAGGTACATTTCCTCCCCCAGCAATTTGTCAAAATTATCTTTTGTTTCTACCAATTTATGGTTTTAGTGGCTACTGCTCCAAGTAAGCATATGTTGACAGTGATTCTCTGTATTCACTTGTCTCCAGATTTCAGGGTTGCAGTTTGCACTGTGACATTTCTCTGCTAAATCCCAGAAAAGTCAATTTGTTTGGCATGTTTCTTATAAAACAGATATGATGACTTCCAACTTCTTTATTATTGGAGCTGAAATTGGACATCCTAATTCTATTGTCTTTAAAAATGTATTTTAAGTGAATTTCAGAATGTAGATATTACAATAGTCTTATTCTAGACTGAGGGGACAGTATTAGCAAAGGCACAGAAAATATTTTTATAATCACGGAGTTTATCATTGCCTGGGTGAAAATTAAGGAAAACACTAGACAGAAGATTGCAAATTTTCATAAAAGAAACATAGGATTGAAGTTTAAACCTTTGCAAACCACACATTTCTATGGTATTTTTCCCCCTCTATAACTAGATAATTAGAATGAGTAATTTACTTAAAACTTTCAATGAGAAAACCAATTTCCTTTTGTTGTAAACTGCAGCATTTGTGTAAAGATAAAGGTGAGATGATGTCATTCTAGATTTTTCCCCCATATTTCTTTCAGAGCCTTCTAAAATTACTAGTAATTACAATAGTTTGATAAAGAACACCATTTCTTTACTAAGTTTGATTTTTGACTCTATTGTCATTTAACTAGCAGCATCACTGCTTTAGAACTCTGAGAGATCATTTTTATTGGTAGAAGTGTTTCTAAACTTTTATAGAAAAGTTTCTATTAAATCATTTTGAAAAGAGACTTTCTGGTGCCAGAGTAGCAACTTGGATCTTTTTATTTGTACATTACAGACTTTGATTTTGTTTTATATCTTCATGAGTAAGATGCATAAGCCATTTTCCCAGAGGGAACATTTTGCATTCATCACTGAATGTCAGATAAGGGATAAAATGCAAATGTTTCTGTTCACTCTCTGGTTACAGTTTTTATAAGTATTGTTCAGCATTAAGTTTGTGTGTTAAGAGATTTGCAATGTTGCTAGTTTGATGTATTTCTCGTTTTAAGTTTTGTTGTACTTAATCTAAAGGAGAAACTAAAGTGCTACATATAAAAATGTTTGTCTTACTTAGAAGGTTGAAATTTCTTTAAATTATAAATTTGCCTTATTTTAAGTTATCAACTGAGTCTCTTCAAGGAATATTTTTTCCTATAATATTAAGAAGAAAGAATCCTCATGGCATTGAGGCTTTTGGAATGTGATAGGGAGGTTGTTCATCGCTCAGAGGTTAAGTGTAGTTCTTGAGGACTTCTACTCTTTGTTGTTGACTGAAATTAAGGCTGTTGAGGCAGAAATAATTTGATAAAGGTTTATTGGGAACAAAATATGAAGATTGACCTGGGAAGACACACCAACAAAGCTGTTACAAGTTGAAATGCTTTTATAAGAAAGTTTAGGAAAGGGAAGAGAGACTCCTCATTTAAGAGTTGTCCTTTTTCATTGGAGAGCACAATACAGAAGTTATACATTCATTGGCTACAGTTCACAGCATACTTCTATAAGACGATCAGTAATTTCATGATTCAGAAACAAATCAATGTCCTTTTCAGTGTCAGTAGGTTCATTAGATCAATAGGATGCAATGATCAATATGTCAATAGTTTGAGGAAGTCACAGTAAGATTCTTTACTCAGGGACAGGGTGTAAGCTATGAATCATAAGACCTCTCCCAGGTGGGTTAATTTGGAAGCTTATCAAATGTGACATGTAGATTATCATTATTAAACAATATGCATTCATCTATTTGTTTATTCCTTTGACAAATATTTATTGGGCATATACTACATTTTGGGTAGACAATTCATGTAAGTTGACCGAGGTCATATACATTTAATTAGTGAAAGAACTTGCCTTAAAACTTGATTTTCTAGTTTGATGTTATCTTCATAATAGTTTTCTAGAGTTTAATACATGAAATATGGTTGATCTGATAAATATTAATTGGCTCTGGGGGATGGTCATGCTGGAGACTCAGACTTGGGGGGGGAGGGAGGAATGGGCATTTATTGAAACCTTAAAATCTGTACCCCCATAATATGCCGAAATAAAAAAAAAATTAATTGGCTCTATTTTTATTTAGAACAATACACACATATATACAAATACCTTTATATTGGCATATCTATATATTAATATTTGCACATTTTTTTTTTGCTTGTAAGCTAAACTATTGTCATTAGGAAGATATATATAAGAGCTATTCTGAAGGGGTATATTGAAAAGCTGTTTTAAAAAGTAGAATGATTGAATATTCTGAAAAATAGTACAGTTGGAAAGTTTTTAAAGTCAAGGGTATGTTTTTATTGTTCGGGTTTTTTTTTTGCTTTTTTTTGTCTGTGTGTGTGTGTGTGTGTGTGTGTATATATATATATATATAGTCATTTATACCCCTTGGCTATAAGTAACATGCATACACTTGTATCACATCTGGTTCCAAAAGTATATTTTTACAAAAATATATTGAATATAATTTTTAGGTGAAAATTTTAGGGAGAATAAAAGCAGGAAAGTTAAGATGAAAATAGAGTCAAGGATAGCTAGGTAGCTTAGTTTGAAGAGGCAATATCTTAGTCCATTTTGTGATGCTATAACAGAATGCCACAGACTGGATAATTGATAAAGAAAAGAAATTTCTTTCTCACAGTTCTAGATGCTGAGAAGTCCAATATCGAGGTTCCGACACCTGGTGAGGGCCTTCATCCCATGGTGAAAGAACAGTCAAGACAGAGAGAACGTATTCCCAAAAGCCCTCCTTTTAAAGGCATTTAAACCTACTTATGAAGGCAGAGGCCTCATGGCCTAACCATTTCTTAAAAGCCCCACCTGTTAATACTGTTACAATGGCAATTAAATTTCAACATGAGTTTTGGAGGGGACATTCAAACCACAGCAGGCAGAGATTCAGTAGTAAATCCAGAAGCTGAATTAATTCTAACTCCCTGTGTTCCTATAACCCCTTGTTTCTAAACTATATTTTTCATGGGTAGATACAGAAAGCACTTTTTGGGAAATGACAAATTGGTTAAATATAACTTATGATTAATTTACTGTACATTTCCCATATTCCCATTTTGAACTTGATGTGAGTTCGAAAAATTTGGAGGTTCCAGGTGTTCCATCTGGGTTATAGTCTTTAAACTATAATTAATCTTCATAATAGCAATGAATTGGTTTTTCTTTTTGGCCGATAGTGTCATATTGACACCTTTTGTATTTTGATGAATCCGGTATTATCAGGAAGGAAGTTACCTAGCCTCCAAATATCAGGCAGGATTCCCCAGAGGTCCTGGGAAAAAAAGGCCGACACCAAATTAAGATGCTTGAATCATACAGTTTAGTAAATAAATTTAAAACACACACTAAGAGGCAAGGGGAAAGAGATGAGGATACATTAAGATTAAGAGCAGAGTGCAAGTGGATAGAAGGACCATACCACCTAAATCCTGGGTTATGCAATGTTCATGTCTTATCTTTCTTTCTTTGCCACGGCAGCTTTCCTTGCTGATGGTATGGTTACAAAGACTAGAAATGAGGTTAGAGCAAGGGGGCCCAACAGAGGCATAGTTGATATACATTTTATTAGAGAAAGTCAGAGCAAATGTACCTGGCCATAGCTGTAGTCCGTCAGTTCACTTACTGAGCCACCATGGCTTATATTTGCCTTTCTTGGGTGAAGGATACATGGAGCCAGAAGTGATATCACCAGTGGGTAGCAGAATAAGATTTCATGAATGTTGAGTAGTGTTTCATATGCCTCAAATATATTTAGTGTATCTTGAATATTTGGTACCTCATGTAAATATAATGCATCTTTTTTTTTTTTTTTTTTTTTTTTGAGACAGAGTCTCACTTTATTGCCCAGGCTAGAGTGAGTGCCATGGCGTCAGCCTAGCTCACAGCAACCTCAAACTCCTGGGCTCAAGCAATCCTGCTGCCTCAGCCTCCCAAGTAGCTGGGACTACAGGCATGTGCCACCATGCCCGGCTAATTTTTTCTATATATATATATTAGTTGGCCAATTAATTTCTTTCTATTTATAGTAGAGATGGGGTCTCGCTCTTGCTCAGGCTGGTCTCGAACTCCTGAGCTCAAATGATCCGCCCACCTCGGCCTCCCAGAGAGCTAGGATTACAGGCTTGAGCCACCGCGCCCGGCCAATATAATGCATCTTGAATGTTTAGTGTCCTTCCATCCTATTTCATTTATGTTCATATGCAAATGCTATACTTAGTTTATCTCTTTTAATATAGCTTATAGGTTTCTAAATTCTATCTGTGATTTTTTTTTTTTTTTTTTGAGGCAGAGTCTCACTCTGTTGCTTAGGCTAGAGTGCTGTGGCTGTGGCATCAGCCTAGCTCACAGCAACCTCAAACTCCTGGGCTC
Source organism: Mirza zaza (assembly GCA_008750895.1). Taxonomy (NCBI): domain Eukaryota; kingdom Metazoa; phylum Chordata; class Mammalia; order Primates; family Cheirogaleidae; genus Mirza; species Mirza zaza. The sequence goes on from VSMD01124663.1 coordinate 18,613, forward strand.
AAGCAGTCCTCCTGCCTCAGCCTTCTGAATAGCTGGGTCTACAGGTATGCGCCACCATGCCCGGCTAATGTTTTCTTTATATTTTTAGTTGTCCAGCTAATTTCTTTCTATTTTTTTTTTTTTAGTAGAAATGGGGGTTCACTCTTGCTCAGGCTGGTCTCGAACTCCTGAGCTCAAACGATCTGCCCGCCTCGACCTCCCAGAGTGCTAGGATTATAGGTGTGAGCCGCCACGCCCGACCTCTATGTGTGATTTTAACATCTTAAGAATTTCACCCATCTACTTGGGTTTCTGTATATTGTACTATAATTGAATATTTCCAAATACTATAGCAAATGCAACTATCTCAATTTACAGAAATGAACTCTCTCAATCTCTTGCCTTTAATTTTAAGGAGCCAGGTTAACTCAAGGGTTAATGTATTTTTAAAAACTCTTTCAAAAGATATAGCACTTTCTACAGGACATGGTGAATAAATGGTTAGAGTTCATACCAATACTTTGGTATTTGCCTTTGTACAAAGTACTATTTCTGAGGAGTTTTTAGAAATAAGATTTGTTGGGTTTAGATAATGTTAGCTTGAAGATGATGTACCTAGGAAGTCATGCTAACATGAAAGATCATAAAGGAAGAAAAATCATTAAGGAAAAGATTCTGCATTTAGCAGCTCAATGTAGAGAAGACTGTAGGTCAAGTAGTCTTTTTGAAAAACAGATTTTATTTTTTAGACCAGTTTTAGGTTCACAACAAAATTGAGTGGACAGTAGAGACAGCTGTCCTATACCCCCTGCCTCCACACATACACAACCTCCCTGACTATCAACATCCCACACCAGCTGAGCCATGCCTAGACTTCTGACCTACAGAAACTGTGAGATAGTAAATGGATATTGTTTTCATGCTACAACATGGATGAATCTGGAGGACATTATACTGAGTGAAATAATCCAATCACAAAAAGGCAAATAACTGTATGATTCCACTTGTATGAATACCTAGTCAAATTCATAGAGGCAGAAAGTAGAAGGGTAGTTGCCCCAGCCTCTGGTAACCACCATTGTACACTCTTCTTTTATGAGTTCAATTGTTTTAGATTCCACATACAAGTGAGAATATGCGATGTTTGTCTTTCTGTGCCTGGATTGTTTCATTTAGCATAATGTTCTCCAATTCCACCCATGTGAATAATGCTGCAGTGAACAACAGAGTGCAGACTTCTCTTTGAGAAACTGATTTTAAATCTTTTGGGTAAAATACCCAGAAGTAGGATTGCAGGATTCTATGGTAATTCTGTTTTACTGTTTTGAAGAATCTCCATTCAGTTTTCTATAAAGGATATACTAATTTAAGTTCCTACCAATAATGTACAGTGGTTCCCTTTACTTCTCCACCAACACTTTGGTAATAGCCATTCTAACAGGTGTGAGGTGATATCTCATTATGGTTTTGATTTACCTTTCCCTGATAATTAGTGTTGTTGAGCATCTTTTCATATACCCATTAGCCATTTGTATGTCTTCTTTGAAGAAATGTGTATTTATGTCCTTTGCCTATTTTTCAATTGGGTTTATTTATTTTTTTGCAATTAAGTTTTAGGGGGCTCTTATGTATTTTGGATATTACCCTTTATTGATTGGGGTTTGCAGATATTTTCTCTCCATCTGTTGGTTTTCTCTTCACTATGTTAATTGTCTTCTTTGCTGTGCAGAAGTTTTTTAGTTTAATGTAATCCCATTGGTCTATTTTTGTTGCCTATGCTTATGGGATCAAATCCAAAAAATCATTGCCCAAACCAATGTTGTTTAGTTTTCCCTGTGTGTTTTATTCTAGTAGTTTTACCATTTCAAGCCATAAATTTAAGTCTTCAAACCATTTTGAGACTGAACACGGTGGCTCATTTCTTAATCCCAAATCCCAGCTTCTTGGGAGCCTGAGTTGAGAGGATCACTTAAGCCCAGGAGTTTGAAGTTACAGTGAGCTATGGGCACACCCACTGCATTCCAGCCTGGGTGACAGAATAAGACCCTGTTTCTTTAAAAAAAAAATAAATAAAAATCCATTTTGAGTTGAGTTTTATATATGGTGTTAGGTAAGGATCTAATTTCATTCTTCTGCATGTGGATATCCAGTTTTTTCAGCACCATTTATCAATGAGACTTTTTTTCCCATTGTGTATACTCAGCACCTTTGTTAAAAATCAGTTGACTGTACATGTATGGGTTATTTCTGAGCTCTCTTTTCTGTTCCATTGGCTGGTATGTCTGTTTTTATGCCATTACCATGCTGTTGGTTTTTTTGTTGTTGTTGTTTTTGAGACAGAGTCTTGCTTTGTTGCCCAGGCTAGAGTGAGTGCCGTGGCATCAGCCTAGCTCACAGCAACCTCAAACTGCTGGGCTCAAGCAATCCTACTGCCTCAGCCTCCCGAGTAGCTGGGACTGCAGGCATGCACCACCATGCCTGGCTAATTTTTTCTGCATATATTAGTTGGCCAATTAATTTCTTTCTATTTAGATTAGAGACGGGGTCTTGCTCTTGCTCAGGCTGGTTTCGAACTCCTGACCTTGAGCAATCCGCCCACCTCGGCTTCCCAGAGTGCTAGGATTACAGGCGTGAGCCACCGCGCCTTGCCGATGCTGTTCTAATTACTATAGCTTTATAGTGTAGTTTGAAATTAGGTAGCATGATGCCTCCAGCTTTGGTCTTTTTTTTTTTTTTAGACAGAGTCCCATACCATCACCCTGAGTAGAGTGTCGTGGTATCAGCCTAGCTCACAGCAACCTCAAACTCCTGGGCTCAAGCGATCCTACTGTATCAGCCTCCTCAGTAGCTGGGACTACAGGCATGCACCACCATGCCCAGCTCATTTATATATATATATATATTTTGTAGTTGTCCAGCTAATTTCTTTCTATTTATTTTTTTTTTTTTAGTGGAGATGGGGTCTTGCTCTTTCTTGGGTTGGTTTCAAACTCATGAGTTCAAACAATACACTCGCCTCAGCCTCCCAGCATCGTAGGATTACAGGCCTGAGCTGCCATGCCTGGCCCAGCTTTGTTCTTTTTGCTCATGAATTGCCATGGCTATTCAGGGTTTATTATGGTTCCATAGGAATTTTAGGGTTTTTTTTTTTTTACTATTTCTATGAAAAATGACATTGGAATTTTGATAGGGATTGGACTGAACTGGTAGATCACTTTGGGTAATGTGGACATTTTAGCAGTGTTCTTCCAATCCATGAACACAGGATATCTTCCCATTTATTTGTGTCATTTTCAATTTCTTTCATCAACATTTTGTAGTTTTTGGTGTATAGGTCTTTTCATCTCTGGTTAAATTTATTCTTACTTGTTTGTAGCTACTGTAGAAGGGATTATTTTCTTAATTTCTTCTTTGGATAGTTTGTTGTTAGTGTATAGAAATGCTGCTGATTTTTTGTATATTGATTTTGTATCCTGCAACTTTACTATTAACATATTGATTTATTCTAAGAGTTTTTTGGTGTTGTCTTTAGGATGATACATAGGAGCATGTTGTCAGAAAACAGCAACAGTTTCACTTTTTCCTTTCTTATTTGGGTGCATTTTATTTTCTTTCTTTCTCTGCTAAATTGCTCTGGTAAGGACTTCCAGTGCTACGTTAAATAGAAGTAGTGAAAGTGGACATTCTTACCTTGTTCCAGATCTTAGAGGTAAGGCTTTATATTTGGCCTTTATTGTGTTGAGATACATTCCTTCTATACTTAATTTGGTGAGAATTTTTCTCCTGAAAGGATGTTGAATTTTGTCAAATACTTTTTCTGCATTTAATGAAATGGTAATATGGTTTTTGTCCTTCATTTTGTTAATGTGACATATCACATTTATTGATTTATGTATATTGAACCATCCTTGCATTCCAGGAGCAAATCCCATTTGATCATGGTTTATGGTCTTTTTGATATGTTGTTGAATCCAGTTTCTAGTATCCAGTATCTAGTATGTTGTTGAGGATTTTGGTGTGTATCTTCATCAATGATATTGGCTTGTAGTTTTCTTTTGTTGTAATGTCCTTATCTGGCTTTGGTATCAGGGTAATGCTAGCCATATAAAGAATTTGGAAGTATTCTCTCCTCTATGATATTTTGGCAGAGTTTGGGAAGGATTGGGAAAGTGTTCTTTAAATGTTAGGTGGAATTCAGCAATGAAGCCATCAGGTCCTGGGTTTTTCTTTGATTGGAAAGAACTCATTAGTGGTCTGTTCAGTTTTTCTATTTCTTTATGATTCAGTTTTGGTAGATTCTGTGTGTCCAGAAATTTATCCATTTCTTCTAGGTTATCCAGTTTGTTGATATATAATTGTTTGTAGTAGTCTCTTATTTCTGTGGTATCAATTGTAATGTCTCCTCTTTCATTTCTTATTTATTTGAATCTTTTCTCTCATTTTCCTTGTTAATCTAGCTAAAGGTTTCTTGATTTTGTTTATCTTTTCAAAAACTAATTTTTAGTTTTGTTGATTTTTGTTTTATTTTTCTGGTCCCTATTTTATTTATTTATGCTCTGATCTTTATTATTTCCTTCCTTCTCTTAACCTTGGGTTTAGTTTTTTGTTCTTTTTCAAGTTCCTTGAGGGGTAATGTTAAATTATTTATTTGAGATTTTCTTCTTTTGTGATGTAGGTGTTTGTTGCTATAAACTTTTCTCATAGAATTGCTTTTACTGCATCCCATAAGTTTTGGTATGTTGTTTCTATTTTCATTTGTCTCAAGATATTTTTTAAATTTTCCTTTTAATTTTTTCATTGACCCATTGATCGTTCAGGAGCATGTTGTTTAATTTCCCTGTATTTCTGAATTTTCCAAAATCGTTCCCTTTTTTTTTTTTTTGAAATGGGAATCTTGCTATTTTGCCCAGGCTGAACTCGAACTCCTGGCCTCAAGCAATCCCCCCTCAGCCTCCTGAGTAGCTGGGACTATAGGCACAAGCCACTGCACCCAGCACCTCCTGTTACTGATTTCTGATTTTATTCTGTTGTGGCCAGAAAAGATATTTGATATGATTTCAGTCTTCTTAAATGTGCTAAGACTTGTTTTGTGAACTAACATATGTTTTATTCTCTAGAATGTTCCATGTACACTTGAGAATAATGTGTATTCTGTTGCTGCTGGGTGGAATGTTCTATACAGGCATACCTCATTTTATTGTGCTTTTTTTAAATTGTACTTCACAGATATTGCATTTTTTATAAAACGCAATTTTGAACGTTTTTGGCAATCCTGCATGAAGCAAGTTTGTTGGCACTCTTTTTTCAACAGTATGTACTCTGTTGTCTTGTGTCAGCATTTTTTAGCAGAGTATTTGTAAATCAAGGTAAGACATTGTTTTTTTATACATAATGCTATTGTACACTTAATAGAGTACAGTATAGCATAAACATTACTTTTATATGCACTGGGAAACCAAAAATGTGTGTGACTCACTGTATTGTGATATTAGCTTTATTACAGTGGTCAGGAATCAAACCTACCATACCTCAGAGGTATGCTTGTGCATGTCTGTTAGGTTCATTTGGTCTAAGTGTTACTCTAGTTCAATGTGTCCTTATAAATTTTCTGTCTGTATGATTTGTCCATTCTTGAAAGTGGGGCATTGATGTCCCTACTATTACTGTATTGCCATCTATCTCTCTTGTGAATTCCTTTAATATTTACTTTATATATTTAGGTACTTTGATGTTGGATGCATATACATTTACAATTGTTACGTCTTCTTGATGAATTGACCCATTTATTAGTATATAAAGTCCTTCCTTGTCTCTCTTTACTGTTTTTGACTTAGTCTGTTTCCTCTGATATAAGTATAGCTAACCCTCCTCTCTTTTGGTTGCCATTTGTGTGGAATATCATTTCCTATCACTTCTCTTTCAATCTGTACGTGTCCTTAAAAGTGAAGTGAGTTTTTTGTAGGCTGTGTATAGTTGGGTCTTGTTTTCCTATTCATTTAGTCACTCTTTTTTTATTGGAGAGTTTAATCCATTTATATTCAAGATAATTAATGTTAGGTAAGGACTTACTGCTGCCATTTTGTTAATTGTTTTCTACCTGTTTTGTAGATACTTCGTGTCTTTATTCTGCTTGTTGTCTTCCTTTGTGATTTGATGGTTTTCTGTAGTGATATACCTTTAATCCTTCTTCTATTTTTGTTTTGTACCACATTGTACTTTTTTTCCTTTGAGATCTTTTTCACTAGATTGTGAAGTGGTGTTTTTTCCAAAGCATTTCATTTTCAAGTTTTACAGTAACAGGTCTATAGCCAATTGAGGTTGGCAATACTTGAAAGTAGTAACTTTTAGGTAACATTATTCTGGTTGATTGTTATTCATTTGCTTCTCTCACCCTAGATTCTGGTGTTTGTTTTGTTTTGTTTTGTTTTGTTTTGAGACAGAGTCTCACTCTGTTGCCCGGGCAAGTGCCTTGGCATCAGCCTAGCTCACAGCAACCTCAAACTCCTGGGCTCAAATGATCTTCCTCCCTCAGCCTCCAGAGTAGCTGGGACTACAGGGATACACCACCACATCTGGCTAATTTTTCTATATTTGGTAAAAACGGAGTCTCACCCTTGCTGTGAGGCAGGTCTTGAACTCCTGACCTCAAGCTATTCTCTTGCCTTGGCGTCCCAGAGTGCTAGGATTACAGGCATGAGCCACCAACCTAGATTCTAATCGTTTAAGTGCACTGACCTCCTTAGTTTACTTTAATTACTAGCCTTTGTACAGAAGTATAGAAAACGAGTTATCTTTTTTGGCTTATGGTTAATCTACTCAGGTAAGGAATGAAACGTAGTTGAATTTGTGTGAATAAATTCCTTAAGATTTCAGTCAATATTTACTAAGCCAATACTTCTTCATTCTAAAATAGCAAAACCAGTCAAATTATGTACATTTTAATTAAATGGTTACTTCAGACATTGATGAAACTGAATCAACAGTAATTCAGAATTTATGTTTCAAATAGTTAAGAATTTGTTCCATACATAAATAGTGGTTGGGTTCTTACTGTTTTCTTTTGAAAATATTTTAGCAAAGTAAATTGACATGAAGAAATGTATTAGTTATTTCGGAAATGCCATTTAATTGAAATTTTTTGCCCTGTAAGTATCAGTGTCTATTTTTATCGGCATGTATCAATAAGTGACTCTAAATAAATGTGTCAGTATCAGTAGCGCAGCTCTAACATTTTCAGAATCCTCAGTCTTTTAAGTAATTTATGAGAGGGAATGTTCCTTTTCAGAAAGGACTGTAGGATCTTTCATTTCCACTTAGATTGCCAAGAACTATAAGGGGTCTTACTTTCACTTAAGGGCAATATTTCTCTTTGTTATTCCTCTAAGTGCTCTACTAACTATATTTGTATTCATTGAAAGCTTGATCCTGAAATATAACCCAGCCTCTTGAGGTGAAGGTGCTGAGTCAGATATTGCCAAATATGAAGTTGTTTCAATAGAAAGTCATATATTTAGTCATCTTATATTTTGTTTGTATATAGTAAGAATTAAGGATATATTTATTAATATTTCTACTACAACTAAAGTTATTTAAACTCTACTACTTTATTTTCCATTTTTATTAGTATTTAAAAGGAACTGTTTATTCCTAACGTATGCCACCTATTGGTACATATCAACCGAATAAAAGAAAGTAAACATTTCTTAAATATTAGTACCTCAGGAAATGAATAGTGAAGAATCATCTTTAGATGGAGAAAAATGGCAGGTTTTACCTGTGAAATAAATTATGTGATTAAGATTAAAAAAGATGGTAGTCTGTTTAGGCAGGCCTATTAAAAGCATTAAGATTTGAGTACTGGCTATTAAAGTGAGTAAATGGCAATATTATAAAGTTAAACACATGCCAAAAAACATTTTCCAGAGAACTGGGATTGTAACAATACCATTAATGAGGGCAAAGAGGTCTTAATGCAATTTGCGCTTTCTAAAGTTTCAAAAAGAGGCTTTGAGTTAGTGTATTATTAATGTACTGAACATCTGGAACTATGTAGAAACTATGGACATTGAGTAAATGCAGGATTTCCCCGCTAGGTTGCATTCTAACTTATTGTCTCCCTAGTGAGATACTGGTTTTAAGAAGTTTGAAAAAAATAAAATGACAATATCCAGATAAGGGTTGGACATTCCAGAGTGTCTTTTAGTTTGTAAGATCTGGCTTAAAAAAATTACCTCTGAAGTTAACAAATCCAAGTACTGTGAAAACTAATTAGTAAATTAAATCATCTCTATCACTGTGTGTCCACTGATCCTTCTGTGTGAATAGTATTTACATTTTATGAACTATTAAGTAAAATAATTTATAACAGAGATACCTCACATTTTTCACAAATGTAGGCCTTAAAACCTAAGAGATAATGCTGTCGGTGTATTTTCTTTTAAGTGATTTGATTTTTAGGTTAGGATACTTAAGGGAGTTTAGCAATTGAGTTATTTGTGTGTTTAGTTATTTGTGTGATTTCTCTGGCAAGAGGAAAAATAATTAAGCTGTGTAAATGTGCAATTTGAGTGTTACCTACAGTGAGAATGTAAAAGCTGTAGACTTCAATATTTTGAAACTGAAAATTTGTTATAGGCCATTTTTACTAAATAATCAGTGTGTTTTTGCTATAGAACTGCGTGCCAAATTTGCATGTAGTCCCTATGTAATTCTTAATGAAAAGCTTTTAAAGTACTTTTTAAAAACCTCCAGTGAAGAGATTAAGATAAACATATCGTGCTCTGTGGAAATGTTGTCTCATTGTCACCAAATTTCCCCTTTTTCAAAGTGTTCCTCATACTTCCTTGTCTGAACTAAAATCTGGATATACCCAGAGGGTATACTGCTTCTTTATCAACTCTTTTAGGTTGTGACTATCTTTTCCTCTCAAAACTTATAGTACCTCAGATTCAGTATCCTGTTTACTCTCCATTGTTCTTTCTAAACCTTCACCTTATCTTCAGAAAGGAGGGAAAGAGGGAAGAAGGAATCAACAAACAACTGGGGAACGCTGTGGCTCACACCTGTAATCCTAGCACTCTGGGAGGCTGAGGCAGGCGGATTGCTCAAGGTCAGGAGTTTGAAACCAGCCTGACCAAGAGTGAGACCCCGTCTCTACTATAAATAGAAAGAAATTAATTGGCCAACTAATATATATAGAAAAAAATTAGCCAGGCATGGTGGCATATGCCTGTAGTCCCAGCTACTCAGGAGGCTGAGGCAGCAGGATTGCTTGAGCCCAGGAGTTTGAGGTTGCTGTGAGCTAGGCTGACGCCACGGCACTCACTCTAGCCTGGGCAATAAAGTGAGACTCTGTCTCAAAAAAAAAAAAAATGACTCATGTCTTTTAATCATATCACTCTTTCCGCTTCATCTTTACTGTCATCTAACAAAGCATCTGAACACTCTTCTTTTATTAAGGACTTTGGCACCTGATTTTACAGTTGTTTTTTCCCCACTTGCTTATTCTCTTTCCTGATCTCATTATTTCAGGCCTGACTTTTTCATTCATTTATGAAATTCATTCAGTAAATATTTATTGATCACTTTCTATGTGTCATATACTATTCTATGTACTGGACAATCAGTAGTAAGTAAAATAGACAAAAATTATTGTCCTCTTATATTTCAGGGTGAGAAAGAGAAAATAAGCCAGGTATATATAAAGATACTAGTATGTTAGATGATGTTGAATGAATGTGTGTGTCCCACCAAACTTCTTATGTTGAAGCCAACTTCTTATGTTGAAGCCCTAACCCCTCAGCGTGGCTATATTTGGAGATGGGGCCTTTAAGAAAGTAATCAAGGTCAAATGAAGTTGTAAGGGTGGGGCCCTGATTTGATAGAATTCGTGTTCTCGTTCTTATAAAAGACACTGAAGAGGTCCCTTGTTCTTTTTCCCTTTCTGCTTGCACACAGAAGAAAGGCTATGTGAGGAAACGGGGAAGGTAGTTGCCTGCAAGCTGGAAACAGAGTCCTTACAAGAAACTGAGTCAGCCAGTGCCTTGATTTTCAACTTGTAATTCTCTAGAACTGTGAGGAAAAAAATTCTGTTTAAGCTGCTCTGTCTGATATTTTATTATAGCAGCATGAACAGACTAATATCGATGATGATAAGTGCAATGTAAAACTAAAGCAAGGCAAGAGGGAAAGAGGATTCTGAGAGTGTGAGGGGAGGTAGTTTAGAATTTTAATTGGATGGTTCAGGAAGGCCTGACTGAGAAGGTAACATTGAGTAAAGGTTTAAAGGAGGGGAGGAAACAAACTATTCTGATTTCTGGGGAAGAATGTTCAGATAGAGGGAACTTTGAGATAGGAGACTGCCTAGTTTGTTTGAACAGTAAGGACACTTGTATAGCTGTAGCAGAGGGGGTGAAGTGTGGGGAGTAATAGTAGATGACATCAGAGAAGTAGCAAGGGTAAAATCACACCACAGTAAAGATTTAGATTTTGTTCTAAATGCAATAGGAGGCCGTTGGAGGCTTTAAACTTAGTTATAAAAGGCTGTGAGGAAAATGGACTCTAGAGAGCAGAGTAAGAAGCAAGATGACTGCTTGGGAGTCTGCTCCTAAATCCAGGTGAGAGATAGTGGTAGCTTGAACCACTGAGGTAGCAGTAAAGATAGTGAGAAATGTTTAGAGTCTAGAGGTAATTTGAAAGTAGTGCTGACAGGACTTGCTGTTGGATTAGATGTGCAGTGTGATAGAAGAGGTAAGGTTTCCTTTTTTTTTTTTTTTTTTTTTTGAGACAGAGTCTCACTTTGTTTTCCAGGCTAGAGTGAGTGCCGTGGCGTCAGTCTAGCTCACAGCAACCTCAAACTCCTGGGCTCAAGCGATCCTTCTGCCTCAGCCTCCCAAGTAGCTGGGACTATAGGCATGTGCCACCATGCCCGGCTAATTTTGTCTATATATAGTAGTTGGCCTATTAATTTCTTTCTATTTATAGTAGAGATGGGGTCTCGCTCTTGCTCAGGCTGGTTTCGAACTCCTGACCTGGAGCAATCCGCCCGCCTTGGCCTCCCAGAGTGCTAGGATTACAGGCGTGAGCCACCACACCCGGCTGAGGTAAGGTTTTTTTGTTGGGCCTTTTTCTTTATCTGTACTCGCTCCTCCTAGTCAATCTAATCTATATGCAGTTCTTTTAGTTGCATTTTTTATCTTGATTTCTCAATTTATAATTCAATTCTCACCGCTAAGTATAACCCCCTTATATTCAATTGTTAGGTCAACATTTCAGGTTGAGTACCTCAAAGGCAACAAACTTGTAATCTTTCTTTCCAGTCTTGGTCCTTTTCTAGTGTTGGCTATATGAGTGAACAACACTCTTACTCCATTTTCTGTTGCTTATAACAGGATACCTGAAGCTGGGTGATTTATTTAAAAAAGGATTTCATTTCTTTAGTTGTGGAGGCTGAGAAGTCCAAGGCTGAAGGGCTGAGGGGACTCTGCAGAGTCCTGTAGTAGTATAGGGCATTACATGGCAAGGACACTGAGCATACTAGCTCAGGTCTCTCCTCCTGAAAAGCCACCAATCTCATTCCTATGATAACCCATTAACCCATTAAATCATTAAGAGACTAACTCAAAAAGCCCTGATGACCCAGTCATCTCTTAAAAGCCCTACCTCTCAATCCTGCCACATTGGGGATTAAATTTCAACAATACTTTTGGAGGGGACAGAATATTTAAATAATAGCATATTTGGACTAATAAAATACCTACAGGGCATCTATGAACCTTTTTCTCCTTTTACTATCATATGCAATCCAACACCACAATTTATTCATTTAAAATTTTAAATATTTTAATAATCTGTTCACTTTTTTTTCTCTACAGTTAATTTTCAAAAAGATAAAATCATGGCTCACATAAAAAAAATTGAACACCTATCAAAGATTTTATTGAACTCATTGATTAATGAGGAAATGAGTATGATGTTCAGGCCTATTCAGAGACCATTTTAGGAGCTATGCACTTCTAGACAATTTAATAAAGGAATAGAATATAAGATTGCTGATCTGAATACAAAACTGGTTAATATACTACAGGCCAGTAAACTGTAATCTTTGAGGTTATATATTCTCCTGGACAGAAATGATTTGTATGTTTACTGGGAAAAAATATTTAAGTTAAAATGTAATTTCACTAAGTCTGAAATCTTAATAGTAAATAGTGAGTTCAACAAAGAGCATTTCTCCAGATAATCCTTTAGTGGGCCTTTGCCTCCATTTGAAATGGAAAGTTTGTACCATTTATCTTTTTACCTTACCCCAAGGTTTGCATATTTTTTTTCTTTCTTTTTTTCTGAGTATTACAGGTCTACCAACATCTTGGTAACATGAATTGCTTTTGTGTCATTTGAGTGAAAGTTATAAGTGTGCCCATCACCAAGATAGCACGCATTATACCTGTCGGTATGAATTTACCCATCTCCTCCTCCCCCTGCCACCTGCTTTCAATTCAGTCTACCTCCATCTTTGGATTACTATATTAGTAATATAGTAATTACTATATTTAATTGTATATAATTAGTAACCTAAATGTACCTACTTCTATCCCCTTCTATAACTCATGTATAGTAATACCTGAGTAATGTTTAATTTTTATGCTTTTGTGAAACATACATATGAATGTATACAACCAATATGCTCATTTTAAATAATAATAAAATGGACATCTGATTATCTACTACCCAGCTTAGGAAGTAGGACATTATTCCTATATTAGAAGCCCCCATTTGCCCCTTCCCAATCGCATCCCCTCCAACCTAAAGACATTTATTTTGCTTGTTTTCTAAAAGTTATATTTTTCTTAAAATATTTTTTGAACTTTATATAAATAAAATCGTATGTAAGGTATCTATATTTGCTTCTTTTTGCTTGATATTTATAAGTTTGTGATTAATTCTTGTTGATAGATGTGAAACTAGTTTATTCATTTACATTGCTGTGGAATATTCATTTGTGTGTGTGTCTTTATATTTAAAAATTTTTAAGATTGTGGTAAAATATAACATAAAATTTACTTTTTAAGCATTTTAAGTTTAGTGCCATTAAGTACGTTCATGATATTTTATAACTGTCACCACTATTCTTTTTCCAAAACTTCTTAATCACCTCAGTCAGAAACACAATACCCATTAAGCAATAACTCCTCATTCTCCTCTTCCCCTAGGCCCTGGTATCTCCTGTTCTACTTTCTAGCTCTATGAATTTGTTTATTGTATGTACCTCATTTAAGTGGAATCATATGACATTTCTACTTTTGTTTCTGGCTTTTTTCATCTGCCATAATGTTTTCAAGGTTCTTCCATATTGTAGCATTTATCAAAATTTCATTCCTTTTATAGTTGAATAATATTTCATTGTATGTAGGTCATTCATTTTGTTTATCTGCTAATTTGTTGATGGACAATTGAGTTGTTTCTACCTTCTGGCTATTGTGAATGACACTGCTATAAACGGTACAACTACCTATTTGGGTCCTAGTTTTTTCAGTTCTTTGGGGGTTTATACCTAGGAGTGGAATGGCTAGATCATCTGATAATTCTGTGTTTATATTAATAAATTTTTTGAGGAACTGCCAAACTGTTTCACATGGCAGTTGTACTATTTACATAATCACCAGCATATGAGCGTTACAGTTTCTTCTTATCATTGCAGTGTTTATTATTTTTTTCTTTTGGACAATAGTCATCCTAGTGAGAGTGAAGTTGGATCTCATTGTGGTTTTGATTTGTAGTTTCCTAATGACTAAGGATATTTAGCATATTTTCATGTCCTTATTGGCCATTTTTTATCTTCATTGGAGAAAAGTCTTCTGCCTATTTGAATTGGTTTGCCTTGTCGAGTTATAGGAGTTCTTTATATTCTAATATTTTATCAGATACATGGTTTGCAAATATTTTTTCCCATTCTGTGGATTATCTTTTTTACTTTCTTGACAGTATCCCCTAAAGTTTCTTAATTTTGATGAAGTCCAATTTTATCTATATTTTCCTTTTGTTACCTGGTTTTGTATGTCTTCTTTAAAGAAATGTCTATTCATGTCCTTTGCCTAATTATCAATTGGGTTTATTTTTTTGCTATTGTTGTAAGTGTCCTTATATATTTTAGATACTAACCACTTATTAGATACATGGTTTACAGATATTTTTTCTCATTCTACAGGTTGCTTTTTTCCATTCTGTTTTTTTCTTTTACTATGCAGAAGCTTTTTTCCCCTAGTTTTTTATTAATAGTTTGATGTGGTCCCAATTGTATATTTTTACTTTTGTTGCCTATGCTTTTATGTCATATCTATAAAATCATTGCCAGGCCCAATGTTAGAAAAATTTTCCCCTTTGTTTTCTTGTAAGAGTTTTGCATTTTCAGGTCTTATGTTTAAATCTTTAACCCATTTTGAGTTGATTTTTGTGTATAGTGTAAGATAAGGGTCCAGTTTTATTCTTTTGCATGTGGTTATTGTTTTCCCAGCATCATCTGCTGAAGAGACTGTCTTTTCCCCATTATACACTCTTGTTGAAGATTAGTTGATTATATATGTCGGAGTTTTTTTCCAGTCTCTCTATTTTGTTCCAATGGTCTAGATATCTGTCCTTATGCCAGTGCCTTACTGTTTTGATTATGTTAGCTTTCTAAGATGTCAATGTCATGAAGTATGATGCCTCTAGCTTTGTTCTTCTTTCTCAAGATTGTTTCGACTACTTGGGATCCTTTGTTTTCATTCTGTTGTGGTTGAAAAAGATACATGATGTTGACTTAAATCTTCTTAAATTTGTTATGACTAGCTTTGTGACCCAACATGTGGTTTATTCTGGAGAATGTTTCATGTGCAGTTGGGAACGTGACATTGTGTATTCTGCCGCTTTGGGGTAAAATGTTTTATATATGTCTGTTAGGTCTGTCTGGTCTCTAGTATTATTCAAGTTCTCTGTTTCCTTATTGATCATCTGCCTGGATGTTTTATTCATTACTGAAAGTAGGGTATTTGAATCTCCTACTGTTAGTGTGTTGCTGTTAATTTCTCCCTTCAATACTGTTAATATTTGTTTCATATATTTGGGTACTCTGATATTGAGTGCATATATAATTGTTAAGTGTTTTTGGTGAATTGACCCATTTATCATTATACAATGTCTTTTTTTGGTCTTTTTTGACAGTTTTTTACTTAAAGCCTAATTAGTCTGATGTAAGTATTGCCACACCATTGTCTTTTGGTTACTATTTATAAGAAATATATTTTTCATCCTTTCACTTTCAGCCTATGTGAATCCTTAAATCTAAAGTGAGTCACTTGGAGACAGCATATAGTTGGATGACGCTTTTTATTTATCCAGCCACTTTATGTCTTTTGATTGGAGAGAATTTAATCCATTTACATTTAAAATAATGACCAATAGGGAAGGACGTACTATAGCCATTTTGATCATTGTTTTCTGTCTATTGGTAGTTTTTTATCCCTCTTTTTCTCTTGCTCTCTTTTTCTAGAAAATAAATGTAGTTCTATAACTTCTTAGTTGTGTTTAGAGAATTGAAATAGTTCTTCCTGTTTAATTAAAGCAAATTTGAATTATTTCTATGTAAGGAAAAAAAATTAGTCCAAGTTATAAAATTTGCATTAACAATAAAATTTTAAAGCTCTAATACAAACAAAAATGTAGCCTGCTTTCGGCGTATGTTAGCGTTCCCCTTTTTGTTCTTTCCTATTCCCTGGTGAATTATAATCTTATATATAATTATCATATGCTGACAACATTTTTAAAAGAGTGAACAGAATCAACTAACTTTTGAACCAAAAGTTAGTTCAGATATGTCAGTGAGCTGAACGGTATTATTTTGCAAACAAGTTTTTTTAAAGACCCAGTAATGTTATATGACAGTTTATTTTGTATTTGTTATAAAAGTTTTCTTATGGGATTAATATATATTCTGTCTTTTTATTGTAGTATTCAAGATTTATGTATGAATCTATGGCCACTTCATTGTGCATAAATTTCTGAAGTTTTAAGAAACCAAACAATCATTAGTAGATTGTCTTTTTTTAATCTCTTATAACAAATTTGAAATAATTGCACGTATCAAAACTGCTCTCAAAAATTTTAAATCATATTTAACTCTGATATTCTGAATTCTTTTCTAAATAATTGGAGAAAAATCCCTGCTGGATTTCTTTAGGGGAAATTTTATACATTTTACTAATTCTTTGTTCCTCATACTTTTCATTTTAAATAGATTTCTTCTAACCTAATTGTGGAATATATTTTGGAATCATCAACATATCATGGTCTAACTCAAGTAGTGTGGGAGGTTTTTCTCCAGATCTTGAACATTTGTAACCTTCAGTATTAGAAATTGTTATCTCAGGATCAAGAAATCACAGGAAAAACAGTATGTCATTGTTTTAAAATCTATTAAGTATCAACAGTGATGCAAATTCATGACATATATCATCTGGTTTTATATCCTCTTGAGATATATTTATCCTTTTCTAAACTGGTTATTCAATATAGAAGTTTAGGTAATATAATAAATTATTCTGAACATTACTGACTCTATAGCAAGCTTTTTCTTTCAGTTGAAGACCATTGTGATTCCCCATAAACGCTGTTGCTCTGAATATTGTCAGCAGGTGGTTTTGTTTTTGTTTTTTTGTTTTTTCTATGTACTGGGGAGAGACTTTGATTCAGAAATACTGCATGTTCAAAAAGCAAATTCTGATAGCTAAACACACTCAAAACAGAAAAGGCACTTAAAACAGAAAAGACTTTCAGATCAATGATAGCCCTGCATTTTTACATAATAACATGGTCTTCTGGGAGATTTTCATTTTTATTGATTAGAAGTCCCTGATCACTATATAATAGCAATTTTATATAATTTTACTAATTAGTGCTATAAATTTTATTTTAGAACATATTAAGAAATTTATTTCTAAAAATAGATACAGGTAAAACTGAGGAAATAAACTGTCTTGTAAAAATTTATTAGTTTCTGTTCTCTAGGGAATTTTGGGTGGTTTCTTATAATTGGTTTATATTGCATAGAATTCATGACAGAACAAGTGGATAAACAGTTCAACTTAAATCATCTCTACTTCTGGCTTTTGCCTTTTTCATTTAGTCAGCTGTTTATTATTAACTTCTACTTTGCATTTGCTGTGTTTCACTTTCTAGCTTCTTGTAAAGAATACTTAATTCTTTTATTTTCACATTTTAAAATAAATACATTTTAAGCTGTAAGTGTATTTCTAAGTATTGTCATTGTTTCATGCTACATGTTTTGAATTGTGAGTGCCTTTCTTATTCATATCTAAAAATTTCTAAAAAATTCTGTGTTTTCATGTTTAACTCATGTTTTTTAATATAAGTTTTGTTGTTAGGCTTACATGTTTTTTTTCAGACTTGCATTATTGACTTTTAATCTAACATTGTATAATTATTAGATATGTGATCAATATGATAAAGGTTGTTTGAAGTTTCTTAAAAGTTCTTTTGTAATCTAGGCCATGGTTATTTCTGTAAATGTTCCATTTGTACCTAGATATTTTCTACTTGTTGGCTGAGTCTCTGTTTATATGTGTATTTGATCTAGGTTGTTAATGATGATCAAATTTTCAAACAATGGGTCTATGTGCCTATGTACTTAGTCAAATGATCTTAAATCTTTATTTAAGGACTCATTAGTTAGGTATATTAAATAACTTCACCTTAGGTTTAAAGAGAAAACTTAAAATTTATTAACTTTGACCAAAGGCATTCTTTTTTGCTTTTTAAATTGCCAAGATGATAGTAGTAGTAGTAGTAGTAGTAGTAGTAGTAGTAGTAGTAGGTTTTAAGTATGAAATGTCCAGTTTCCTTAAGGCTAAGTTTGACAGTTCATATCTCTTGACATTTCACTTTGACACTTCTCGTTTTATGTTTACTGTCAAGGTCCACCCTCAGTCTTTCAAATCCATGTTTTGGTTTGTGATTATCTTTCAGATTTTTTTTAGAGCAATTTTTGTGAAACCATGCATAAATCAAAATTTTGTGTTATTTTTGAATATGTGTGCAGATAGCTCAAAATTTCAATGAAGTGTTCAGGAAGGATGTGGCTAATGAATACATAGTATATAAGTGGTTTGAGAAGTTCTGTTCCGATCTGATTATTTAATCTTGAAAATAAGCCACGTGGGTGACCTGAGACCAAGGTGGATAATGATGAGCTGAAATCTGTAGTGGAAGCAAATCCATCTCAGCCTACGTGTGAATTAGCAGCAAGGTTTAACATTACTATTCCAATAATATGTGACCATTTGAAACAAATTGGCAAGGTGAAGAAGCTGGATAGGTGGGTTCCACATGAAGATCAGAAGAGAAGTTATCTCAAACTTCCATTTCTTTGCTGTCATGACATAAAGGTGAACCATTTCTATACTGTATTGTTATGTGTGATGAAAAATGGATTCTTTTTGACAGTCACAAACATTTGGCACAATGGTTGGATAAAGTTGAAGTGCAAAAACACAACTCCAAACCAGATATTCATCAAAAAAAAGCTAATAGTGTCTGTTTGGTGGTCCAGCACTGGTATCTTCCACTACAGTTTCATGAAACCTGGTCAGTTGATTACACCAGATGTCTGCTGCAACCAATTATAAGAAATGATGAGGATGATTGTGATTAAGCAGCCAAGATTGCTCAATAGAGATAGGCCAGTCTTCTTGCAAGGCAATGCCTAACCACATGTTACACAAACAAGGCTGCTCAAACTACAGAAGCCTGACTTGGAAACTCTCTGTCATCCACTGAATTCACCAGTGCTTGCACCAACTGACTACCACTTCTTCCAGGCTTTGGACCACTTCTTGCAAGGACAAATATTCAGTTCTCAACAGATTGTGGAAAATACCTTTTATAATTTCATCACCACTCTCTTTCTGGGGTTCTTCACTGCTGGCATAAACAAGATGCCATTAAAATGACAAAACTGTGTTAATAATTTAGGCACATGCTTTGATTAATTGTATTGCTTCATGATATAATAAACTTTTGATTTGAAATTGGACATTTCATATTTAATGATCTAACAGTGGCAGGATCAGCAGCAACAGTAGTGTTTGTTAGTGGTAATAGTAATGGTAGCAGTAGCAATAGCTAATATTTATTGAGCTCTTACTATGTGCAGCACCATTTAAACATCTCTAAATCTCTTACTAAATCTAATAACAGGTCTGTTATGAGATAGTGTTTTCCTCATTTTACAGATGAGCAAAGACACAGAAGGGTTAATATGCTTGCCTTTGTTACAGTGTTGGTTTTAAACCAAAAAAGGTAAGTTCATTTAGCTGGACACACAAAATTAATTTTTTTCTTTCCTCGTTTTAGCTATTAGAAAAATTAAAAGAACGTTGGCTCTCCACTGGTTTATGGCATAATCTGGAGTTGGTGAAGACAGTCATTGTAGAACCACAGGGAGGAGAAAAAACTGATTTTGATGAATTACTACAGGTATACTATGATGCAATCCAGCATAAAGGAGAGAAAGGTAATTGGAAATTATTTCATGGTCAGTGAAAAATACTTTTTATTATAAAGTAAGAAGTTGGTTCTGTTAGAATTTCATTTATTACTATCTTTTTAAATGAATCGTACTTAAAAGAAAAATTACATTTCATAATCCTGGGTGAAAAGAATGTAAATTACATAAAGAAATTCTTCTATTTGGAGTTGTCGTTGTATGAATATTTTCACTTGAATGTGCTGATTCAACTGTAAGGAACGGCATGCCTTTATATAGTATCCTAGTCTTTCTTGTACTATCTGAAATATTTTGTGCAAGAAGGCACCTAGGATATATATAAATATCTTCTAGCCAAATGAGACCTACATTTTGATGCAAATAATATACTTTGTGCTTATATTCTGTTACATAAGGTAAACTGGAGTTTTCAAAACATAACTAAAGACTCAATTTCTAGGTTAGAGAATGTCTATAAAGAATTTGTAGGCCGGGCGCAGTGGCTCACGCCTGTAATCCTAGCACTCCGGGAGGCCAAGGCAGGTGGATCGCTCAAGGTCAGGAGTTTGAAACCAGCCTGAGCAAGAGCGAGACCCCATCTCTACTAAAAAAAATAGAAAGAAATTAATTGGCCAACTAAAAATATATAGAAAAAATTAGCCAGGCATGGTAGGTAGTGCATGCCTGTAGTCCCAGCTACTCAGGAGGCTGAGGCAGAAGGATTGCTTGAGCCCAGGAGTTTGAAGTTGCTGTGAGCTAGGCTGATGCCACAGCACTCTAGCCCAGGCAAGAGAGTAAGACTCTGTCTCAAAAAATAATTAAAAGAATTGTAAAGGACTAATAATAACAATAATTTATGAACAACATAACAGTAAAGATAATATAACATAACTGATAATATATTTAGTATTCAGTATGTATTTTAAGTACTTTTCAATATATTGATTCAATATGATATACTTTACAAATTAGAGTTATTTAAATTGTTCTGAGAATTTTCTGGTGCTAAAGATAATGATTGAAATTTCAATTTTTATAAAGTAACACTATTCATAATTGCTCATTTCATATGCAACCAAGTTGCTGTTCTAATGTGGTTTTACTATATAAGTCATCTGTGAGATGAACAATTTGTAAATTGGTTTGTTACCCTATTGCATATAAATATAATTTTGTTCCCCTTGTTTACTTAAAGACTTTGAACTTTAAAACTTTATCTCATAATTGTGTTTTATTTTGATTATTTTAAAAATTGATACCATACTTAATAATCAAGTCTTTTCAGAATGACAAAAAGCAATTTCTGAGGATTTTTAATATGCTTTTTAAAATGTCTATTTTATGTTGCTTAAGATGGAGCCCTCCTGGTAGCAGTTTGTCGTGGTAAAGTGAGTGAGGGTCTGGATTTCTCAGATGACAATGCCCGTGCTGTCATAACAATAGGAATTCCATTTCCAAATGTGAAAGATCTACAGGTAGGCCATTAAAGCCATAAGAAGTTATATCATCATGTGAGTCATTAGTTTAGTATAAAGTTAATTATAGGCATACCTGATTTTACTGCACTTTGCATTATTTTGTGTTTTTACAGATTGAAGGTTTGTAGCAACCCTGCATCAAGCATGTCTATTGATACCAGTTTTCCAATAGCATGTGCTCACTTTGCTAATTCTCACCATATTTCAAACTTTCTCATTATTATATCTGTTTGATCTGTGATTAATGCTCTTTGATGTTACTGTTTTAACTGTTTTTAGATGAATTGAACTGTGCCCTTGTAGGAAGGCAAACTTAATTGATAACTGTTGTGTGTGTTCTTACTGCTCCACCAACCAACTGTTCCACTGTCTTTCTCTTTCTCTTTTTGGGCTTCCCTAATCCCTGGGACACAACAATATTGAAATTAGACCAATTAATAACCCTATAATCATCTCTAAGTGTTTGAGTGAAAGGAACAGTTACACATCTCTCACTTTCAATCAAAAGCTAGAAATGATTAAACTTAGGGAGGAAAATATATTGAAAGCAAAGATAGGCCAAAGCTAGCCCTCTTGAGCCAAACAGCCAAGTTATGAATACAAAGAAAAAGTTCTTGAAGGAAATTAAAAGTGCTACTCCAGTGAATTCATGAGTGATAAGAAAGCCAAACAGCTTTCTTGCTCATTTGGAGAAAGTTGTGGTCTGGATAGCTCGAAATAGCCATAACATTCCCTTAAATGAAAGACTAATCCAGAGCAAAGCCCTCTTCAATCTGTGAAGGCTGGAGAGATGAGGAAGCTGCAGAAAAAAAGTTGGAAGCTAGCCGAGGTTGGTTCATGAGGCTCCTCTCAAGCCATGTCCGTAACATAAAAGTGTAAGGTGAAGCAGCAAGTGCTGATGGAGAGAAGCTGCAGCAAGTTGTCCAAAAGATCTAGCTATGATAACTGATGAAGGTGGTGACACTAAACAATAGATTTCAGTGTAGATGAAACAGCCTTCTATTGGAAGAAGGTGCCATCTAGGACTTACATAGCTAGAAAGGAGAAGTAATGCCTCACTTCAAAGCTTCGAAGGACAGGGTGACTCTCTTGTTAGAGACAAACCTAGTGACTTTAAGTTGAAACCAGTGCTCATTTACCATTCTGAAAATCCTCGGGCCCTTAAGAATTATGCTAAATCTGTTCAGCCTGTGTTCTATAGATGGAAAAACTAAGCCTGAATGACAGCACATTTGCTTATAGCATGATTTATTCAATATTTTAAGCCTATTAAAACATGCTCAGAAAAAGAGATTCCCTTCCACATATTACTGGTCATTGACAATGCACCTAGTCACCCAAGAGCTCTCATGGAGATATACAAGGAGATTAATGTTGTTTTCATGCCTGCTAACACAATATCCATTCTGCAGTCCAAGGATCAGGAAGTAATTTTGGCTTTCAAGTCATGTTATTTAAGAAATACATTTTGTAAGGCTGCCATAGATAGTGATTTATCTGATGGAACTGGACAAAGTAAACTGAAAACCTTCTGGAAAGAATTCACCATTCTGGATGCTATTTAGAACATTCATGATTTTTGGGAGGATGTCAAAATATCAATATTAATAGGAGTTTGGAAGAAGTTGATTCCAGCTCTCATGGATGACTGAGATTTCACGACTTAAGTGGAGGAAGTAACTGCAGATACTATGGGAATAGCAAGAGACCTAGAAGTTGAGACTGAAGATGTGACTGAATTGCTGCATTCTCATGGTAAAACTTGAACAGATGAGGAGCTCCTCAAGGATGTGCACAGAAAGTGGTTTCTTGGGATGGAAACTACTCTTGGTGAAGATGCTATGAACATTGTTGAAATGACAACAAAGGAGTTAGAATATCCCATAAACTTAGTTGATAAAGCAGCAGCAGAGTTTGAGAGGCTTGATGCCAATTTTGAAAAAAGTTCTACTGCAGGTAAAATGCTATGGAAGAGCATCGCATGCTACAGAGAAATCTTTCATAAAAGGAAGAGTCAATTGATGTGGCAGACTTCACTGTTGTCTTATTTTAAGACATTGCCACAGCCACCCCAACCTTTAGTAACCACCATCCTGATCAGTGAGAAGCCATCAACATCAAGGTATATGTTTTTCTTACATCCTCAGACATTGTATTTTAAATCTTTGGTGATCTTGAATGAGTGAGAAAGGTTTGTTAGATATAGGTTTATTTTATTTTCAACTTACACAGTCTTTCAGTCAACAAGATTGATTTTTCAAAATGTAGTCCTGGGTAAGGGACATTGGTATCACCTGGGAACTTGACAGAGAAATACACTTTCAGGCTCAACCAGCACTACTGAATCAGAAACTCTGGAGGTGGAGCCCAATTTGTGTTTTATTGTGCTCTTAACCAGGGAAGTTTAGGGCCCTCCATCTCTCTAGCTCCCTTCTTTCCAGTGCCCTGCTTTGTAGATTTTGTGATTTTAGCTGCTCCAAATTCTGGTCCCTTCCACCTCAGCTCAGCAGGACCATTGTACTCTGCTTGTATTTTAATGCTCTATACTATGGTTAAGAAATTATATGCAGACAGAGAGCCAGGAATAATGAAGTTCACCTAATGAATTCTCCTTATCTCCAGAATTGTAGTCTTGTGCTGTCAGGTGTCTATTCCTTGAAAACAGTTGCTCTGTTTTGCCCAGTTACACAGTTACTTACAGTGGAAGAAATATTTCCAAACCATAGTAATAATTTGAAGCCTGAGGTGTAGTTCTTTCATCAGGGAGGATGTTTTACACCTTTCTTAAAGGTGTTAGCAATCAAAACGAAAACTTCAGGTTTTCTGGCCACTGAGCCTTACTCATTGAGTATGATCCACATCCCTCCACTCAGGGTACATAAGGTCTCATACCAAAGCAGCAGTTCTCTATTAGTTATCCTTTTTATTGTTAATACTTTACTAAGCACTCAATTATATAATTTTAGTTTTATTTCTCTAGACCATAGCAGTCTTTGAGGAACATTAATAGTAATAAACAGTATTTCTCTTGTTAGCCCCTACTCTTCCCATAACTTCTTAACTTCCTCACAATTTGTGAAAGTCTGCAGGGGGTGTCTCACTTGATGATTCATAATCTTATCCTGTCAACCTCCACTGACTTTGGTGGCTTCCACAACCTTTCTCAAGTTACCAGTGCTCCCATTGAGGGCACTGATGGCCATGCCGAAAGCTGTGTCTCCTATCCTAAAATGGCTGATGTTGCCTTGACTACTACTGTTGATGAAACAGTTGACATCTACTCAAGAAAACTATTGTATTCACCATCAACAGCCTTAGTTTTGCATTCCACTGAAGCTGAGTGCTACTGATGGCACTGCTATTGGCACTAGTATTGTCTCTTTTGTCTTATAATTTTATCCTGGCTTTACATGATTGCACTAAAGCTGCTTTTTTAAAATAGAAAGAATCCCTTTCCCTTCTTTATATCGCATGTTCTTCCAAACTTTTTTTTTTTTTTTTTTTTTCGAGATAGGGTCTTGCTCTGTCTCCCAGGATAGAGTACAGTGGCATCATCATAGCTCACTGCAACCTCAGACTCCTGGGCTCAAGCAATCTCCTGCATTAGCCTCCCAAGTAGCTGGGACTACAGGCATGTGTCACCACACCTGGCTAATTTTTCTATTTTTTGTAGAGACAGGGATCTTACTCTTGTTTAGGCTGGTCTTGAACTCCTAGCCTCATGCAGTCCTCCCACCTTGGCCTACCAAAGTGCTAGGATTATAGGTGTGAGTCACCATGCCTGGCCCCAACATCTTAAATATAAATTTTTTCCCCTAAAACTTGTTGTTTCAATTTTTCCTGTATCTTCTCTTTCTTTGGCCTGTATGACTTTCCGAGATCTGGAAAAGAAGATAAACTATGGATAATACTAGATTGTATTAAATAGTACATTTACAAAGTAGCAAGGCCTGAAGGGATTCATATCAAACTCATAATACTGATTACATCTGAGGACAGGAGAAAGGAATGATTCTGGGAGTAGTTATCAAAAGGGACTTTAACTTTTCCCATAATTTTTAATAAAAAATATAAGAATATAAGGATTTTTATGTTATCCTTTGTTATTTTTCCAAAAATTCTTAAAATTAAAAAAATTATTTTGTTAAGAAAAATTATTTACCTTCTATTTTTTCCAACCTCACCTCAACAACTATGATTCTGGGCATGGTTATTATACCAATCTTGGGTTCTTAATGCTTTTCTCCTCAGGATAAATTCTTCCTAGGCAACATCTCAGTCTTTCATACAAAAAGACACCTTGTGGTCTGCTCTGATGTTTCTTAGTCATGATCCTATTTGTCACAGTTCTGCTTATCTGAATCCTAGTGGTTCAATGCATACAACAACAGAGTAATAGAAGCATCATTGAGTTCTGGTTAGAGGGGAGAAAGGTGGTTCTAAAGGACTTTCCACAGTGGTTCCTGAAATGGTCAAGAAGGATCGATCCAGGAGTAGTCCAAACTGCAGGGAATAGGGGTAGAAAAATAGAAAGTCTTTACTAGCAGTACCAGATGTAAGGGAAATGTGTTTCTTGTTACCATATGTCTGGATCAGTTCTTCCTATGTAACAACTCCAAAACTCAGTGGCTTAAAACAGCAATCATTTATTCAGGTCACACATCTGTAGAGTGGCTGGGTGGCAGGTGATCTAGGCTTGGACTTGGTTGGGCAGCTCTGTTGATTTCAGCTGGGCTCAGTCCCCCTGCAATAGTTGGCTGATCTATATTTGGCTCAGTTGGGTCAGCTTTGCTCTACCTGTATCTCATCCTTTGTGGACCAACAGACTAGTCAAAACATGTTATCATTGCAGTGGCAGAAGTACAAGAAGGCAAGTTTGATTGTGTAAGCACTTTTCAAATACCTATTTGCATCACATCTGCTAATCTCCTCTTGCCCCAAAGCATGTCACATGCATAATCCCAAAGTCAAAGGTGGGAGAGAAAGGGGATATTTCCTACCACACATGGCAAAAGGGCTTAGAATTGTGACTTCAAAAAGGAGTCCCCAGCCCTGGCATTTTATTAATAGCTAAAGCATATTTGTTAGCTATCCATTCATAAGACTAATGTTTATAAGTTTTACGAGTGTAGGCATGCAGTGTTCATAATGATTAAGAAGGCCATTTATCATTTGGAAATGCCCTCAATATAGCAGTCAATACCTGAAATACATGAAATAAATCATAAATCATAGCATCATAATGGATGGTTTCTTAAAATATTTTTAAATTTATTTATGTATTTATGTTTGCTAGTCAAGTGAAGCAGTGGGAATGGAGGAGGAACAAAGGACTCTAACTGGTTGTGATCAATTATTAATAGTTGTAAACACCACTGCACTTGGACCAGCTCTTAAAATGTTTTTAAATGGTTAAACAAGTTGCTGAAAATATTTATTTTTACACCTCTATGGGATATTAAAAAAATATAAAAGTTTCAAATTTTAAGAAAGTCCAATTTACTTTTTGTATGTTGCCTCTGCTTTTGGCATTTTTTAGGAAATCATTGGCAAATATAAGGTCATGCAAATTTGCCATTAATGTTTTCTTTGAAGAGTTTTATAAGTTTTAACTCTTTAAGTTAGGTATTTGATCCATTTTGAGTAAATTTTTAAGTAGGGGTCTAACTTCCTTATATCTAAAGTGAGTCTTTTATTAACAGCATATAGCTGGATCAAGTGATTTGAAATCCATTCTGCCAATCTCTGCCTTTCAATTGGAGAGTTTAAGCCCTTTACATTTAAAGTAATTACAGAAGGACATATTTACCTCTGCCATTTAATTTAGCTGTTTGTTTTCTGTGAGTCATATGCTTTTTGTTCCTCAATTCTTTCATGATTGCCTTTTTTGTATTTAGTTGCTTTGCAGTATATTATTTTGATTCTCCTCTTTTTTCCTTTTGTGTATATTTTTAAATTATTTTGTTGGTGTTTACATTGGGGATTATAACTATCATCTTAATCTACGTTTCTCCCCTTTTATGTTATTGTCACAGATTGCATCTTTATTCATTATGAGCCCATTAACATAATTTATAATTACTGCTTTATACATTTGCCTTTTAAGTCATAGGAATAAAAGACGAGTTACAGTTCAAAAGTATGATGATAATTACGTACATAGGTACCTTTCCAGTGTCCTTTATTATTTCCTAAAGGACATATTTAGTGTTTATAGTTTTTTTTTTTTTTTTTTTTGAGACAGAGTTTCACTTTATTGCCCAGGCTAGAGTGAGTGCCGTGGCATCAGCCTAGCTCACAGCAACCTCAAACTCCTGGGCTCAAGCAATCCTGCTGCCTCAGCCTCCCAAGTAGCTGGGACTACAGGCATGTGCCACCATGCCCGGCTAATTTTTTCTATATATATTTTAGTTGGCCAATTAATTTCTTTCTATTTATAGTAGAGATGGGGTCTCGCTCTTGCTCAGGCTGGTCTCGAACTCCTGAGCTCAAACGATCCGCCCACCTCGGCCTCCCAGAGAGCTAGGATTACAGGCTTGAGCCACCGCGCCCGGCCTGTTTATAGTTTTATAATGTTAGATGGTGTACCTT